>JAJHZJ010000139.1:4451493-4735735 GCA_023548195.1 Bettongia penicillata ogilbyi
AGGAAAATAGAAGACAAGGGGATAAGAGAAGGTAGGGTGATAGAAGGGAGAGTAGATTGGAGAAAACCTTCCCTGATATTCTATAACCAGAGGCTAAATAAGAAATACAAAGAATCCACTGATCACCTCCTCAAAGAGATCCCAAAAGGAAAACTCCTAGGAATATTGTAGTCAAATTCCAGAGTTCCCAGGTCAATGAGAAAATGTTCCAAGTGGTCAGTAAGAAACAATCAAAATACACACTGTACTGGGTTGGGGGTAGGGGAAAAATTTGGAATTCAAAATATTTTGGGAGTGAATATTGAAAACTGAAGATAAATGAATGAAACAAAGAATGATGTATAACTACTCAATTACCTAATCACAAATGATTGACAGCTCCTCTTTGACATCCAGTTCTGACAAAAGTAGCACACAACTTAATTCAATCTTCTCAAATTTTTGATACCTTGGCACTCAGCCACTATTTTTCTTTCTCTCAAAAATGCTGACTTAATTACAAAGAAGCTCATTCATTCTGGACGAAACTGTCAGTGACAATAACCTTCCATGTAGATATAATTACAAAAAAGCAAAGAAAATGACAACTGTCTTAGATCTTAAAAATAGTTAGCAGGATGTAACATTTTCATAAAGCCTTACTACTTCCACAAAATGTGTCATTTAATAGCAATGATAATCAATTTTCTTGTTAATCTAATGCCAAGTGATATTCTTTACTGTGTAAAAAATGACTGAGTAGACTCCAATTCATTAGAACAAGCAGTCCTCCAATATTCTATTAGTTGATTCTGACTCTATTTTATAAACATTTTGCTAGGAAATGGCCCCAGCTCTCCATCCTATGAAATTTCAGTTGTTTATTTTTCTATAAATATTTGTCACCAACGTGTGGGTAGATACATCGATAACATTATACGATCAAAGCTAAGGTATATGGAATTCTTACAGCTAAACTTTTAATTTCTTGTTCAAGATATGGACTTACACACAGAATCTTAATAAAGGTTTTTTTAACTGAAAAAAAAAAAAGAAATAGACTGGTGGATCACTGGGAATATGTTAGGTACATGAGACAAGGTAGGCAATGACTACAGTAATTTGTTTGATGACTCCAGACTGCAACTTTTGGCATAATGACTCACCATTTGACAAAAACTACTGGAAAAACTGGAAAATAATATGGCAGAAACTAAGCATACGCCAATATCTTATATTATATACCAAGATAAATTCAAAATATGCACAAAAGTTAGAAATAAGAGATGATACCACACAAGGAATAAATTACCTCCATGGAGATAGATCCATGGAGAAGGGAAGAATTTATGACCACACAAGAGGTAAATAATACAAAATGGATAATTTTGATTACATTACATTGAAAAGTTTTTGCATACACAAAGCAATGCAACCAAGATTAGAAGGAAAGCAGAAATCTGGGAAATAATATTTACAGCCAGTGTCTGTGATAAAGGCCTTATTTCTAAAATATATAAAGAAATGAGTGAAATTTATCAGAATGTGTATCATTCCTCAAATGATAAATGGTTAGAGTACATGCATAGACAATTTTCTTTTTTTCAGGAATGAAAAATAAACTTTCCTTGCACGTGAGAGTCAATGTCACATTGTCCAAGGCTTTAATTGGGCTTATATATGGATCATTGTCTCTGCTTGGTAGATTGGTCACTGCAGGTAAAATCTGCCCAGGGACAACAGCAGCATACCATTGTCCTTCCCTTGGGTAAATCTTGGGCCAGACACTGGACCATGAATAAGATGACAGTCCAGTTCAGTTCCCAGAGAGCATAGCTCTCAGCTTCATGGATCAGTTTCTAGGGCCTCTCAGATCATCAGTCAAAATCAATTGGAAAATAACTCCTAACATGTACCTAGGAGCCAGTCCAACAGCAAAGTCACTTGTTCCAGACACACAACGCAAAGAGACTAACAATTTTCAAATCACAATACCTCATTAGTGCCAAGCAAAATCCATTAGGGCTGTTCAATAAACCTGTATGGAGTTGAGGCTGCTAAGTGGTTGCTGCTCATGATTATGGACACAAGGATCCAGGTGGAGGGAATTGTCATTGTGGATGGTTCTTCAGCTGTCTCTGGAGAAGAAAGCTCAGACAAGCAGTTTTTATATAATGAAATCAAACCTATGTATAGTTACATGAAAAAAAAATATTCTAAATCACAATTGATTAGAGAGATGCAAATTGGAACAGCTCTGAGGTATCATTTCACAGTACCACCTCACATCTACCCAATCAGCCAACATGACAAAAAAAAAGGAAATTATAATTGTTGGAGATTTGGGGAAATTGGAACACTAATTCATTAATCATAGAGTGGTGGACTAATTCAATGATGCTGGACAGCAATTTGGAACTATGACCAAAAAAGCTATTAAAACTTTGCATTCCCTTTGATACAACAATAACACTACTACGCTTATATCTCAAAGAGATCATGAGAAAAGAGAAAAGGACCCAAAAGTACAAAAATATTTATAGTAGCTCTTTTTGTGATGGCAAGGAATTGAGGAAACTGAAAGAATGCCCATCATTTGGGGAATGGCCGAATAAATTGTGGTATATGAATGCAAAGTAAAATTATTGTGCTACAAGAAATGATGAACTGCAAGAAATGATGTGCTACAAGAAATGATTCAGAAAAAATCTTCTAAGACTTACATGAACATGAAATGACGTTAAATGAAGTTAGCAGAAACAGGAGAACACTGTGTACAGTAACAGCAACACTGTGTGATGACTAACTTTAATAAACTTATCTCATTTTAGCAATACAATGATCTAAGAAAATTCCAGAATCTTGTGATGGAAAATACTATCCACATCTACATAAAGAACTATGGAGTCTCAATGGGAGGAGCCAAGATGGCAGAGTAGAAAGATTCACATATGCTAGCTCTGAACACACAGCCGATAAATTACCTGTAAAGAGGAACTCCCAACAAATTCTGGAGCAGTGGAAGCTACACAACAACAGAGTGGAGGAGATTTCTGTTCCAGAGAGCCCTGAAAAATCAACACCAAAGGTCCATCACGCACAGGACCTGGAGCAGAGCCCAGCCCTACCTTGGCCGCATGGCCCTGAGAGGAGCAGATCTGAGCAGGCTTCATGTACGGAATCTCTAGCGGCCTTGAAGGTCCCTCCACCCACAGGCGCTATAGGTCAGTGAGAAAGACTTCGGGGCTGGCCTAGATGGGAGTGGGGTGTCTCCATAACTCAGGCCCCCTAGGAAGGCAGCAGTGGGGGAAGCAGTGGACAGAAGCTCCCAAAGCACACAGGAGCTTGGACCCATCGTTGAAGATCTCCAAATAAACCCCCTGAGGGAAGTGAGTCCCACATGGCATTTTATGGCCCTGCCCCCACCTGAGGAGCTGAAAGTAATTTCACACTGAATAGCACCTCGGCCCGCCCGCAACTCTGCTCAAAGCCCTGAGGCTGCAAAGTAGCGCTTGAATCTCAGAACCCAAGCACTAGCTGGGCAGATCTGGAGGTAAGGCGGGGATGGAGAGGAATCTCAGAAGTCAAGTAACTGGCTGAGAAAATGCCCAGAAAAGAGGAAAAAAAGACCATAAAAGGTTACTTTCTTGGTGAAGAGATATCTCCTCCTTTCCTTTCTGATGAGGAGGAACAATGCTTATCATCAGGGAAAGACATAGAAGTCAAGGCTTCTGTATCTCAAACATCCAAAATAGATATCCAATGGGCTCAGGCCAGGGAAGAGCTCAAAAAGGACTTTGAAAATCAAGTTAGACAGGTGGAGGAAAAACTGGAAAGAGAAATGAGAGAGATGCAAGAAAAACATGAAAAATGGGTCAATACCTTGCTAAAGGAGACCCAAAAAAATGCTGAAGAAAATAACACCCTGAAAAATAGGCTCACTCAATTGGCAAAAGAGGTTCAAAAAGCCAATGAGGAGAAGAATGCTTTCAAAAGCAAAATTTCCAAATAAAAAAGAGGTTCAAAAGCTCACTGAAGAAAATAGTTCTCTCAAAATTAGAATGAAACAGATGGAGGCTAATGACTTTATGAGAAACCAAGAAATCACCAAACAAAACCAAAAGAAAGAAAAAAATGGAATACAATGTGAAATATCTCATTGGAAAAACAACTGACCTGGAAAATAGATCCAGGAGAGACAATTTAAAAATAATGGGACTACCTGAAAGCCACGATCAAAAAAGAGCCTAGACATCATTTTCATGAAATTATCAAGGAAAACTGCCCTGAGATTCTAGAACCAGAGGGCAAAATAAGTATTGAAGGAATCCATTGATCACCGTCTGAAAGAGATACAAAAAGAGAAACTCCTAGGAACATTGAGGCCAAATTCCAGAATTCCTAGGTCAAGGAGAAAATATTGCAAGCATCTAGAAAGGAACAATTCCAGTATTGGGGAAATACAATGAGGATAACTCAAGATCTAGCAGTTTCTACATTAATGGATCAAAGGGCGTGGAATAGGACAATCCAGAAGTCAAAAGAACTAGGACTAAAACCAAGAATCACCTACCCAGCAAAACTGAGTATAATACTTCAGGGAAAAAAATCGTCTTTCAATGAAATAGAGGACTTTCAAGCATTCTTGATTAAAAGACCAGAGCTGAAAAGAAAATTTGACTTTCAAACACAAGAACGAGAAGAAGCATGAAAAAATAAACAGCAAAGAGAAGTCATAAGGGACTTACCAAAGTTGGACTGTTTACATTTTACATGGAAAGACAATATTTTTAACCTTGAAACTTTTCAGTATCTGGGTAGTTGTGGGATTGCACACACACACACACACAGAGACACACACACACACATTCACAGACACGCATACGTCCGTTCACAGACAACATGCATCCAGGCACACACAGAGACAGAGAGCACAGAGTGAATTGAATAGGATGGGATCACATCTTAAAAAAATGAAGCGGTGAGAGAGAAATGTATTGGGAGGAGAGAGGGAGAAATGGAATGGGGCAAATTATCTCTCATAGAAGAGGCAGGCAGGAGACATTTTAGTAGAGGGAACAAGAGGAAAGCTGAGAGAAAAACATGGTTTACTCTCATCACATTCGACTAAAGGAAGGAATAAAATGCACACTCATTTTGGTATGAAAACCTATCTTACAATACAGGAACGTGGAGGAGAAGGGGATAAGTAGGATGGGGAGATGATGGAAGGGAGGACAACGGGAGGAGGGAGGAATTTGAAGTCAACACTCTTGGGGAGGGACAGAATCAAAAGAGGGAATAGAAGCAATGGGGGGCAGGATAAAATGGAGGGAAATATAGTTAGTCTTACACAACATGACTATTATGGAAGTCATTTGCAAAACTACACAGATATGGCCTATATTGAATTGCCTGCCTTCCCAAAGAGAACGGATAGGGAGGGAGGGATGGGGAGAATTTAGAACTCAAAGGTTTAGGAACAACTGTTTAGTATTGTTCTTGCTACTGGTAAATTAGAAATCCAGGTAATGGAGAATAGAAGTTATCTGATCCTACAGGACAAAGGAGAAGATGGGGACAAGGGAAGGGAGGGATGATAGAAGAGAGGGCAGATTGGTGATAGGGGAAACTAGAATGCTCGGTGTATTGGGGTGGGGGGAGGGGACAAATGGGGGGAAAATTTGGAACCCAAACTTTTGTGAAAATGAATGTAAAAAGTTAAGTAAATAAATTTATATAAAAAAAGAACTATGGAATCTCAATACAGACTGAAGTATGTTGTTTTCTCTATCGAAGTATATTATTAATTCTTTCAAAAGTTTTTTTTTTCTTTTGGTTTTGATTCTTCTTTCACAACATGATCAACGTGGAAATATGTTTAATAATATTGTACATGTACAGCCTATATCAGATTCCTTGCTGTCTTGGAGAGAGCAAGGGAGAGAGTGAGAGAGAGAGAGAAAAAAAAATTGGAATTTAAAAGTTTCCAAAGTGAGTGTTGAAGTCTCTTTTACATGTAATTAGAAAAATAATAAAATACTATTAAGTGGGGTGGGACACCCATGATACAGAACATATAAAAACTTGGAGACTAAGTTTTTTCAGATTCTGAAAATTTGTTTGTGGATAAAGAATGTAGTTATTGCAAGGCAGATAATGATTGAAAAATAAATATTATGTGTAATTTATATAAATGTGACACAAAAATTAAAAAGCTGACAAATATAAAATGGTTTACACACAAAGAAATCAAAAGCTATAGATTAAATGCACTCACGTAAACCTGTCCTTCTTTAATGCAGAATTATATATAATATATATATATACATATATAAAATGTAGAGATATGTTTATATATTACATATGTATTTATATATGTTTATATACTAGAATACTTAATTTATTAATGTGGACATTTATCATACAGTAATCATATATGTATGTCTTCCTATATTATGAGTTCTGTACTCTACAGTGCAAGCTGCACTGTTCTTAAAATCATAAGATTTCAGTTTGATTTTCACAGCCATATTATTATCCATGAATACAGGCAGATCCTTTCATTCCAATTATCAAAAAATTCCTTATCTAGAAACTGCAGCTGTAATAGATGTACTATTTACCTTACATGGTTGTCACGAGGGAACTCTATATAAATGTTCATTTTTGTTAATGACTACTAGTTATGCATTATTGGTTTACAAAAAAAAGTAAACTTTGTAATACATAAATTCCATAAGTATAATTTTGAGTGCCTTAACAGGTCTATTAAAGTAGGAAGAAAAGAGCCATTTTCACTATTGATTTAACTAAGGGAAAACAATTAAATAGCAGAGAAAGGAGGAAAAAATAAAAAGAGGACCAGAAAATATAAAATGGGGTTTAAATAATGCTGATTTTGTATTCATTCCTTTTTTAAGTATAAAATTCAGCATACTTTTCCAGCGGTGATATCAACTTCAAATAAGTGGAAATATATATGTATGTATTTATGAGTATATATATATATATATATATATATATATATATATATATATATATATACATACACATACACACACATATATATACATATGTATGTATACACACATATGTGTGTATATATATATATATATATATATATATATATATATATACACAGTGAGAGGGAGAGAGAGAGAATTATTGAAAGAAGCAAAGGATAGCTACCAACTGTCTGATATCCATTTGAAGATGATGAGATCACTTCGGTTAGTGGAAGATCTGTATTCATTTTGGAGTGAATATGTAACAGGAAATAAGTAATGGCACAGTCAAACAATGAAGAATATGATGTGTAATTGAACAGAGATTCAATTTTTGGGGGCAAAAGTAAGATAGATAGCATTATTTAAAGCTGGTGTCAAAAGCAAATGGATTTTTAAAGATGAGTGCATTTTGGACATGGAAATCAAATGAAATGTACCTATCAAAAGTTACAGAATAGTTTCACTAAAGAAATCTTAGAGATTTTAAATGTGCATAAATGACATTTATAAGTACAATCGCATTTGGATTATCTGTCATAAAGTATAGGATTACGACTTCATCTAAATTTTACCAACAACATTCCCTCAAAACAAAGTGAATCAAAATAAAACAGTCCACACTTTAAGAAGTCTTTGATGTATGTTTTGGCATGACTATATCTCAATAGGTTTATGTTGGATAATGGAGAAATTTGCAGGCTAAAAATTCAAAGTATTTCAGAATTATCTCAGTAAGTATTATGCATTCACAGTATTATTATAATCATAGTTATACTATACTATTCTATACTATACTCGTTGTACTATATTATATTGTACTATATGATATTATATGATACCATACCAAACCTTAACATGCCACTTTATTATACTATGATGTTATATTACATTATATTGCATTATGTTACGTTACATTATATTACATTATGTTACATCATGCTACATCATGTTACATCACATTATGTCACATTATGTCATGTTGTATCACATTATGTCATGCTGTATCACACTGTATCATGTTGTATCACACTGTCTCTTATTGTTTCATGTTATCTCATGTTGCCTCATGCTCTCTCATGTTCTCTCATGTTGTGTGATGCTACGTGATGTTATGCTACTCTATGCTATGCAATGCTACGTTATGCTACACTACATTACATATCATATTACATATCATATCATACCATTTTTTTGCTTTTTTCTTTTGTCAGGGTTTTTTTCTGTGTTTTTCTATTTATATTTAATTTTCAACATTCATTTCCACAAAATTTTGAGTTCCAAATTTTCTTCCCATCTCTTCCCTCCCCCACCCCATAATGCCTTGCACTCTGATTACCCCTTCCTTCAATATGCCCTCCCTTCCATGACATCCCTCCCTTCCCTTATCACCATCTTCTCTCTTTTCCTGTAGGGCAAGATAGATTTCTATAACCCATTACCTGCATTTCTAATTTTCCAGTTGTATGCGAAAACAATTCTCAACATCTGCTCCTTAAACTTTCAGTTTCAACTTTTCTTCCTTCTTCCCTCCTCACCCATCCCCCCTGAGAATGTAAGTATTCAACATAGGCTATATATGTGTAGTTTTGCAAAAGACTTCCATAATAATCATGCTGTGTAAGGTTATTTCTCTCCATTCTATCCTTTCCCCCAATTATTCTCTTCTCTCGTTTGACCGTGTCCCTCCGCATAGGTGTTTACTTCCAGATACTCCCTGCTCTCATGTTCTCACCATTCTGTCATTCTCCCTCGCAAAACTTGTCCCCCTCTCCTTTACTTTCCTGAAACATAAAATAATTTTCACACCAAATTGAGGGAGCACATTATTCCCTCCTTAAACCAAATGTGAAGAGATTAAGCTTCACATTTTCCCTAACAACTCCTACATTTTCTACTCCATTAAAAGTCCTTTCTCTTACCTCTTTTACAAGAGAGAATTGCCCCATTCCATTTCTCCTCCCATTATATTCCTTTCTCATCCTTTAATTCTATTTTTTTGGGTATCATCATTTCTTATTCAACTCACCTTCTGCTCTCTATCTAGACAAATAGATAGACAGATAAACAGGCAGATAGATAGATAGATAGATAGATAGATAGATAGATAGATAGATAGATAGATAGATAGATAGATAGATAGATAATGTGTGTGTGTGTGTGTGTGTGTGTGTGTGTGTGTGTGTGTGTGTGTATAATCCCTCCAACTCCTCAAACACTGAGAAAAGTCTCAAGAGTTACAAATATTGTCTTTCCATTTAGGAATGTAAACAGGTCAACTTTAGAAAGTCCCTTATCATTTCTCTTTGCTGTCTACCTTTTCATGCTTCTCTTGATTCTTGTGTTTGAAAGTCAAATTTTCTACTCAGTTCTGGTCTTTCATCAAGAATTCTTCAAAGTCCTCTATTTCACTCAATGAACATATTTCCCATGAAGTATTACACTCAATTTTGCTGGGTAGGTGATTCTTTATTTTAATCATAGTTTCTTTGCCTTCTGGAATATCGTATTCCAAGCCCTTCAATCCCTTCATGTAGAAGCTGCCAGATCCTGTGTTATCCTAATTGTATCTTATACTGTATATCTTGTATTTTCACAATTCTCAAATTGATTCTTTCTATCTGTTTGCAATATGAAAATATCTCCTTGACCTGGGAACTCTGAAATTTTGACAATATTCCTAGGGGTTTCTCTTTTCAGATCTCTTTCAGTAGGTGATCAGTGAATTTTGAAAATATTTTTAATATTTATTTTGCCCTCTGGTTCTAGAATGCCAAGGCAGTTTTCCTTGATAATTTCATGAAGGATAATGTCTAGGCTCTTTTTTGATCATGACATTCAGGTAGTCCCATAGTTTTTAAATTATATCTCCTGGATTTATTTTCAAGTTCAGTTGTTTTTCTAGTGGAATAGTTCACATTACCATCTACCTCTTTTCATTATTCTGATATTGTTTTGTAATTTCTATGTTTCTTACAAAATCATTCTCTTTGAACTGCTCCATCCTAATTTTTAAAGAACTATTTTGTTCAGTTAGCTTTTGAACCTCCTTTCTCATATTCTTAATTCTGATTTTTAAAGCATTCTTCTCCTCATTAACTTTTTGAGCCTCTTTTGCAAATTGAGTGAGCCTAGTTTTAAAGATGTTATTTTCTTCAGCATTTTTAGGTCTCCTTTAGCAAGCTTGATTAGCTTTTCATGAATTGCATGCATCTCTCTCATTTCTCTTCCCAATTTTTCCTCCATCTCTCTTACTTGATTTTCAAAATCCTTTTTGAGCTTTCCATGGTCTGTGGCCCTTGTATTTTTTTTTGGTGGTTTTGGATGCAAAAGTCTTGACTTCCTCTGATGTTATACTTTATTCTTCCTCATCCAAGAGAATGGAAGAAAATACCTGTTCACCAAGAATGTAAAATTCTATATTCCTATTTTTTCCCTTTTTGGACATTTTCCAAGCCAGTTATCTGACTTTTGTGTCCTTTGTCATGAGGAAGGTAAGGTGGGGAGCTGTAATTTTACAGTTCTTCCAAGGTGGCATAATCAGGGGAGAGGAGTTCCTCACTGCACCCTGGTCTGGGAACAGTCAAAAACTTTTCTGTCCAGAATCTATGAGTAAAATTCCATCTTCACAACTGTCTCCAGCTCCATTGCCAGTGCTCCTTACCCCAGATCCAGACACAGGGTTGAGGTTCAGATCAGCAACTCAGTTACCCCAGGGGCTTTAGGTGGAGGGCTCCCAAAATGGATACTGCTGCTGGCTGGGCCACACTGAGTTCCCTTTCCACCCAGACAAAAAAGCTTTCTTGGTGGAGTCAAGATGGCAGGGTACAAATACACACATATACAGACCTCCCCTCACAGCCCATAAAATACCTGTCAAGAAGGACTCTCAACAAATTTTGGAGCAGCAGAAGTAGAGAACAACAGAGTGGAAAAGATTTCCATCCCAGGGTAACCTGAAAGGCACACGGGAAACATGGGTTGCACTGGATGTAGAGCAGACGCTATCCCAGCCATGGCCATAGTGTGCAGTGTGATGAGACTCTGGAAGGAGGACACCTGGGAGGCAGAATCTCCAGTCACAGCAGCGGGGACTCAGATCCCTCAACCAACAGGGACCAAAGGTCAGTAAATAGGTTCCTTCAGCTGGCCAGGAAGGGAGAAAAGCCTTCCCATAGCTGAGGCAGCAGCTGGGAGCAGTCACAGAGGCTGCACAGTAGCCCATACAGATGGCTCCATTGTTGGAGCATAAAAACCCCTGGAGGCACTGAAGAGTTGAGTCTTAACTCAGCCCTGTGTGGAGGAAATGGGTGAGCAGGTCTTGGTCTCACACTGAATGGTGGCCCTGCCCATCCAGCTTATCTGAAAATCAGGCCCCAGTGCTGACTTGGCAGAACTGGAGACCAGGTGGCTGTGGAAAGATAACTGCTAAGATTCTGGGCACAAAAATCCTTCTCTGCGTCCAGACCAGTCCATGCTTGATTATGCCACCTTGGAGAACTGAGATCTTACAGATTCTCAGAGTATACCCTACTCTTGACAAAGTACCCAAAAGTCAAGTAACTGGATGGGAAAATGCCAAAAAAAGGGGGAAAAAATGAGACCAGAGAAGGTTACTTTCTTGGTGAACAGATACGTCCTCCCTTCCTTTCATATGAGGAGGAACAATGCTTACCATCAGGGAAAGACACAAAAGTCAAGGCTTCTACAGCCCAAATATCCAAAATAAATATTCAATGTGCCCTGGCCATGAAAGAGCTCAAAAAGGATTTTGAAAATCAAGTTAGAAAGGTGGAGGGAAAACTGGGAAGAGAAATGAGAGAGACGCAAGAAAAGCATGAAAAGCAGGTCAACACCTTGATAAAGGAGACCCCAAAAATGCTGAAAAAAATAACACCTTTAAAAATATACCAACTCAATTGGCAAAAGAGGTTCAAAAAGCCACTGAGGAGAAGAATTCTTTCAAAATCAGAGTTAGACAAATGGAAAAGGAGGTTCAAAAGATCAACGAAAAACTAGTGAATTGAATAGGATGGGATTGTATCTTTTTTTTAATATAAATTTGTTATTTAACTTTTTTACATTCATTTTCACAAAATTTTGGGTTCCAAATTTTCTCCCCTTTTATCCCCTCCTCCCACCCCAATACACTGAGCATTCTAATTTTCCCTATCGCCAATCTGCCCTCTCTTCTTTCATCCCTCCCTTCCCTTGTCTCCATCTTCTCTTTTGTCCTGTAGGGCCAGATGATTTTCTATTTCCCATTAACTGTATTTCTAATTTCCTAGTAGCAAGAACAATACTAAACAGTTGTTCCTAAAACTTTGAGTTCCAAATTCTCCCCATCCCTCCCTCCCCATCCGTTCCCTTTGGGAAGGCAAGCAATTCAATATAGGCCATATCTGTGTAGTTTTGTAAATGACTTCCATAATAGTCATGTTGTGTAAGACTAACTATATTTCCCTCCATCCTATCCTGCCCCCCATTTCTTCTATTCTCTCTTTTGATCCTATCCCTCCCCAAGTGTTGATTTCGAATTGCTCCCTTCCAACATCCCCCCACCCTGCTTAAGCCCTTTTTCCCCACTTTCCTCTATTGTAAGATAGGTTTTCGTACCAAAATGAGTGTGCATTTTATTCCTTCCTCTAGTTGAATGTGATAAGAGTAACCTTCATGTTTTTCTCTCATCTCCTCTTTTTCCCTCCACTAAAAAGTCTCCTGCTTGCCTCTTGAATAAGATATAATTTACCCCATTCCATTTCACCCTGTTTCCTCCCACTACATTTCTCTCTCACCATTTACCTTAATTTCTTTTAAAATATGGTCCCATCCTATTCAATTCACTCTGTGCTCTCTGTCTCTGTATGTGCGTGCATGTGTGTATGGATGTGCGCACACATGCATGTATATGTCTGTGTGCATATGTGTATGTGTTTGTGGTCCCACAAACTACCCAGATACTAAAAAGTTTCAAGAGTTACAAATATTGTCTTTCCATGTAGGAATGCAAACAGTTCACCTTTGGTAAGTCCCTTATATGACTTTTCTTTCCTGTTTAATTTGTCATGCTTCTTCTCATTCCTGTGTTTGAAAGTCAAATTTTCTTTTCAGCTCTGACTTTTTCATCAAGAATGCTTAAAAGTCCTCTATTTCATTGAAATACCATTTTTTTCCCCTGAAGTATTATACTCAGTTTTGCTGGGTAGGTGATTCTTGGTTTTAGTCCTAGTTCCTTTGACTTCTGGAATATCCTATTCCACGCCCTTCGATCCCTTAATGTACAAGCTGCTAGATCTTGTGTTACCCTGATTTTATTTCCCCAATACTGGAATTGTTTCTTTCTAGCTGTTTGCAATATTTTCTCCTTGACCTGGGAATTCTGGAATTTGGCCACAATGTTCCTAGGAGTTTGTCTTTATGGATCACTTTCAGGCGGTGAAACATGAAGCTTACTCTCATCACATTCAACTAAAGGAAGGCATAAAATGCACACTCATTTTGGTATGAAAACCTATCTTACAATACAGGATAGTGGGGACAAAGGGTGTAAGCAGGGTGAGGGGTAGGACCAAAAGAGAAAATGGAAGTAATAGGGTGCAGGATAGAATGGAGGGTAATTCAGTTAGTCTTACACAACACAACTATTTTCAAAGTCATTTGCAAAACTACACAGATATGGCCTATATTGTGTTGCTTGCTATCCCGAAGGGAATGGGTGGGGAGGGAAGAAGTTGGAACTCAAAATTTTAGGAACAACTGTTGGGTATTGTTCTTGCAAGTAGGAAATAAGAAATACAGGTAATTGGGTATAGATAGCTATCTTGACCTACAGGACAAAAGAGAAGACGGGGACAAGGGAAGGGAGCAATGTTAGAAGAGAGGACAGATTGGTAATAGAGGCAATTAGAATGCTTGGCGTTTTGGGGTGGGGGAAGGGGATAAAAGGGGAAAAAATTTGGAACCCAAAATTTCATGGAAATGAATGTTGAAAAGTTAAATAAATCAATTTAAAAAAGAATTTATGTCATTTTATAAAGAAAATGAGGAATATGGTAGGAGTGTAGACCCACTTGGGTGGCGTTTAGTGAACCCTGAAGTGCCTAGCCAGTGGGAGGCAGACAAGAAATTAGAGTTGAAAATGGCATAAAAACACTTGCAATCGTCTGGACAAACATAGTAGTTCATTAGGAACTAACTACCCATTCATTCAGACGGCAATGGATGTAAAAATTAATAAAACGTTTCCTGTCTTTACAAAAAAAAAAAAGCTTTCTCACTTACATTTGAAATTGTCTCTGTCATTTCTGGGTAGAGCAATGTGGGGAGTACTGCTACTTGTGGCACCCTGAAGCCTGTTCCAGGTCCTGTCCCTGCTGTGCTGCACAGCCCATGCTGTACTTTGCTCTGCTCCACATCCGATGAGATAGACCTTTCCTGTAGTCCTTTCTGGCTGTCTTGGGCTGGAAATCTCTTTCACTCTGTCATTTTGGGGCATCTGCTACTCTAGAATTTGATTAGTGTCATTTTTTACAGTTATTTAATGAGTTATGTGGGGGAACTTCTACAGGTCCATCTTTCTACCCCTCCATCTTGGCTCTGCCATCATATGATATTATTATAGCAAGACACTTTGCTAACTAATGAGAATACAAAGGAATGTGAAACCCAGTCTCTGATCCCAAAAAGGTCATAGTCTAACCAGAAGAATATGCAAACAACTATGTTTAAAGATTATACACACCCTTATTATATATATATATATATATATATGTGTGTGTGTGTGTGTGTGTGTGTGTATAAAATTGAAAATAAACAGTAAAGGTAAGACATTAACATTAAAAGCGATCAGGAACAGCTTCTTGAGGTGGTGGAATTTTCACTAGCAGTTGAACAAAGTAAGAGAATTAAAGCTGTGGAAAATTGTAGTAAAAGTATTCCAGGTATAGGCAACAGTCAGTGAAAATTTAGAAGTCTGAATTAGATTTAATTCACTCATGACAGCAGTTCTAAAGTTGCAAGCCAAGTTGATGAGAAATGAGGCATACATAGAAAACTATTTTCTATATGTAGAGTGTGTACTTTGTTGTGTATGCCAGGCACTAATCCTTTTGCAACTAGAATAATGACTGAAACTTCATATGGTGTGTTAGTAGGTCTTTACCATAGGTTCTAGCCTTACTATCTTTTCTCATTCACTCTTTTTACCATTCTTGAAATAACCGCCACTGCCTCTTTGTATTACTGTAAAGCATTAACTTTCTTTTGAAACTTAACGTTAATTTGACTTACAACCAGTGTCACCTTCACCTTCCCTAGGGGAACATATGATAATTAAATATTTTAGTTTTCAATTATTAACAACGAGTGAAGCATAAAAAAGAAGAAATATGTGCTTGCCAAAGGTAATCGCCACAGCTGGAGAGAAGATCTAGCACACAATTAAAAGAGAAGATAAATTTCCAGTAGATGGTAAGACCCATAATAGTTTACTACATGAATTTGACACTGTACTGATTGTGTCAAATTCTAAAAAGCTTTCCAGTCTCTTAAATATGAATCAGAGGCTCATAACTAGCAAGGAAGGGGAGGCAGAATCAAGATGGTGGAGAAAGGCAGCAACTTGCCTAAACTCTTTTAAAAACAACTTCAACACCTTTAAATAAAGCCATAAAGCAAATTCTAGAGAGGCAGAATGACAAAATGACAAGGTGAAACAGTTGTTTTTGTGTTTCTCCTTTGTTCTTGAAGAGGGCCATGACATTAAGATGATCATATGACTTGCAGTTGATTTTGATATGAGTGAGTGAAGATTTTTCAAGGTCAGCAAGCTCGTATTCTTCTCCTGAGTCATCTGAGTCCAGTGGCCTGATATTTATCAGGAGAACTGGAAATGTCCAGGATACAATGTGAGACCCTGGCCCTTTCAAGTTGTGGTCTTATCACATTATCACTTTGAGGGAAATACACCCATTCACTCAATGAATAGGCTTCTCTAAGTAGATACTGAAGGGATGGTCCCTTTAATAAAAATAAAAATTAAAAAAATTAAAAAAAAAATTCAAACCAGGGTGGCGTGCGGGGCGGGGAAGACTTTCAGTGTTCCTGGGTAAAAGAGCAAAAATTATTGTTCAATAACTATGTCCCTCTGTGCTGGATGGATTGAGTCTATGAGCTCCAGAGTGAATTGGGTTTAAGGTTTGACCTTTGAGCAAGAAATGTATCCAGTAAACCCCGAGGAAAAAAAGCTACTTTGGAGCATGGAGTGTATCTTTCCCAAGGTGAAATAAATTTCCAGCCAAATACAACTTAGAAGGTTGGCAGAAAATATCTGTCACACTTGAGTAAGGGTGGAGCACAGTCCAGTGCAGGCTGTTGCAACACATAACAAGTCCCAGCAAATAGTAGCATGATTTAGGACTATTGAATGAGAAGAAGCAACAGTTGCTTCGGGAGATCTCACTCTACACATGGTAAGAGGATCAAATAATTAGTCAGAAGGAGATTAGAGAGGTCTTTTTGCTAATGCCAAGATAGGAGTCTGTTGCTTTCCCCATGCTCAGATGCAGGTCACAGTCCTGAGTAGAAGTCTAAGAAAGAGTAGGAACAAATCCGAGCTTTCAGTACCAGTGGAGAGGGAACACTTGTCACAAATTCAGGATAGAAAAAGGAATGCTTGTGTTCACTCAAAAACCAGAACACACTCCTCACCTTGGATCATACCACCTTGGAAGAACTGAAAACTTACAGGTCTCCAGCAGTATCTCTGTGAACAGCTGCACAAAATCCCTGAAGCTTGGAGAACCCTATTTTACCAAATAGGGGAATGTCAAGAAAATGAGAAAATAGGC
Organism: Bettongia penicillata ogilbyi; assembly: GCA_023548195.1. Lineage (NCBI taxonomy): Eukaryota > Metazoa > Chordata > Mammalia > Diprotodontia > Potoroidae > Bettongia > Bettongia penicillata. Next base: position 4,468,328 of record JAJHZJ010000139.1, read on the forward strand.
AAACAAGAGAAAAAACATTCACACCAGAGAAACTTACTCCAGTTACAAGGAAGCTCAGAACACACACTCAGAAGAAGATGGCAAAGTCAAAGTCCCTACATGCAAAGTTTGGAAAGAAAAAGAATAAATTCATCCCAAATAATGGAAGAGTTCATAAAAGGATTTTGAAAACCAAGAAAAAGAGGTAGAAAAAAATTGGAAAAAAATGAGTGATGCAAGAAAATCATGAAAAAGGCTCCAAAGCTTGGTAAAGGACACACTCACAGACACACACACACACACACACACACACACACACACAAAACACAAGAAAATAACACCTTCAAAACAGACTAGGCCAAATGTCACAAGAGGTACAAAACACAATGAGAAAAGAATGACTTGATCAGCAAAATTGACCAAATGGGAAAAAATAAGAGGTATAAAATCTCACTGAAAAGAATAATTCCTGATCTGTCTTAAACATCCAATTAGGAGTGACACGTTTCACTTAAAATGTGACCAGAATAACTACCCTTTTGGTTACTTCTCATTATACAAAATACTTTTCTTTTAGGTGAGATTTAGGTGAAAATGCTGATCAGCCTGCCCCAGATCTCCTCTCGTCTCTCTCTCCACCCTCACAATTTGGCCAGAATTGGAGGGTAAAGCGAGAGAGAGTTTAACCAAAAACTTTCAAATAATTTCCAAAACTTTTATGCTTTCCTTAAACTTCATATCCATGTTGTTTTCCTAATGGGCTTTGATTAAAGCCCCCTTTAAAACTGCACAGACACTATGTCCCTGCATTTCCCATCCAAGACTACACCTTGCAATCACATAAACTAAATAATATAAGATTAGTTCCTCTCTTTCTCTCTCCCATACTTCTCCCCGATGCTGCAGTCATCAGAGAGAAGGGAGGAGGGGGAGGAAAAGAGATAACTTTCCAAGGTCCAGCTACCATGGAGCTGACCGTAATAACTCACAAACACATGCACACAGAACATGTAAAGACAGAACACATATACAGACAATAAAAGAATCCAAAAACTGAGAAAAATTGTCAGAAATCCTCTATACACATTATAACTCTGGCTTAATTTCTATCACTGTGTTCGGGCTGCTGAATTCGCCACTGTGCCACAAATCCTGGGCAAATTTTTTGCTGTGCCACAAAACCAGGCCCTGGGCCAACTCTGGATGTATTTCCTGGTTGAATTTCTGACTGCACCAACTCCCTCTTTCCTCTCTGTCCTATCTGGTCATGATTGTCTCCTGAGCTCCCAGACCGCCAAGATTGTATGGCTGTCTGTACATAAGCAGAGCCAGAGCCGTATTTTGTGGTGGCCTCTTTAAGATCTCTTAGGAATTTATAGAACAGCGGTTTATGCACCCTTTGAGGCTGTCCGCCCTGTTCTGGCTGAACAAACACAGGGAATAGGTTGGCCCCTTTCCAATCTACTTCCTCTCTATTTTCCTGCTGCTCTATTAATCGCCAACGGGTCGGATCAATTCCTGTATGCTCTACCCATGGACTGATGGTTATTATTTTCTCGACCCAATCTCGGCAAATTCTTATGTGTATTTTTATCCCATTCTGCTTGCAGAGTTTGTACACTTGGCAAGCTAGAATTCCTTTGTCCTCTGGCTTAATCTCTCCTATGGACTGTGCTTGTCCCATTTTCTAGTTCTGCCTTCGGGGAGCCTCGGGCGAATTCTTAACTTTCGCTCCGCTTAGGCAATCCCCGGGTGCTTGGCTCTTCTACCCCCTGCCTGCAAGGGATAGGCGAGTTACTCACCTCACCACGTCTGCCCCACGTTGGGCGCCAGCTGTCGGAGGCGCGCTCGAGTCCCTGACCTCCGGGTGAGATCCCGACCCCTCCGCTCCAACCCTCGTGGCTTCGGACGTCTCCGGACCTCCCCGGGGTGATGAGAAGGCTCTTGACCAGGCAGACACGGAGTGCAGTTGAGAAGCAGTTTATTCTTAGCAGTCACACCAGAAGTCCCCCCCGAGCTCCCTAGGGCGTTGCCTTATATTCCTTCTCCTTTCCGGGTTCTAGCTCTTAGTTCCCTGATTGGTGGTTAAGCCTTGGTCAGCCCTCAGCACCTGTTCTTAGGGCCACGCTGTTGAGTTAGCTGATCGTGTCCTACTATGATAGGCAGGGGCCCTACCAGTACCTCCCTGAGGGTGGTGCCGTGCCTTGTCCACGAGCCTTCCTTGCACCCAGAGTAAGGAAGTCACGGGCTAAGCGCGTGACCGCCAGTCAGGGCGGGTATAGACTCCCGGCCGTCACCTACCCGCCCAGGAGGTCCGGTGGCGGCCCCTCACAGAGGAAATGGAAGTTAATGACTTTATGAGAAATCAGGAAAGCAATTAAAAAAAACTAGAAAAGTAAAAAAAAAAAAATAGAAGACAATGTGAAATATCTTATAGAAAGAACAACTGACCTGGAAAATATAACCAGGAAACATAATGTTAAAATGATTGAAGTATTTGAAAGCTATGGTCAAAAAAGAACCTAGATATCATCTTTCAACAAATTATCCAGAAAAGCTTCCCTGATAGTCTAGAAGCAGAGGATAACAAAGAAATGGATAGAATATACTGATAGCCTCCTGAAACGAATCCCTAAATGATAACTCGCAGGAATATTATAGCTAAATTGCAGAGCTCCCAGGCCAAGGAGGACATGTTGCAAGCAGCCAGAAACAAACAATTCAGGTACTATGCAGTCACAGTCAGGAAAACAGCATATTGAACTTAGAATATCATAGTGCAGAAGACAAAAGAACTAAGATTACAACCAAGAATCACCTCCCCAGCAACACTGAGAAGAAATTGATATTCAGTGAAAAAGACGACTTTCAAGTATTCTTAATGACAGACTCGAGTTCGATAGAAAATTTGACTTTCAAATGCAAGACACAAGAAATACATTAAAAGGTAAACAGGTAAAAAAGAGGAAGTTATAAGGGACTTCATAAGGCTAAACTGTTTCCATTCGTACATGAGACGGTATTTGTAAGTCTCAAGAACTTTTTTCATTTTTAAGGCAGACAGAAGTGTGTATATATCTATATCTATCTATCTATCTATCTATCTATATATAGATATAGATAGAAATATATATATACACACATAAACATGTAAATATATAGATATAGATATATGTAAAGAGGGCAGTGATGAATATGAAACAACGATATCTACAAAAATAAAATTAAGGGATAAAAGAGAAATACACTTGGAAAAGGCAAATAGAAACGCTGAAAAAAAATGGACGTTTCTCTGACATGGGTCTCATTTCTCTTTTCTTAATTTTTTAATTTATTTTCAGTGTTCTACAATTGCCACCATGTAACTTACATATTTTCCCTCCTTCTCCTTCCTTTCCCTCTGCTTCCCCACTCCCTCCCTGAGACAGCATACAATGTTAAATAGGTTCTACACATATATTCCTGTTAAATACATTTTCACCATAGTCGTGTTGCATAGAAGAATAAAATAACTGGAAGAAATCATATAACAAACCAAAACGTAATACACACACACACACACACACACACACACACACACACACACAAAATGATCTCTTACATTCTGTGATTGAATTCCATGGTTCTTTTTCTGCATGTGGAAAGTATTTTGACTTAAAAAAAACCATTGGTAATTTTTTAAGTCCTTGCATTGAAGAAAAAATCCTTACACACTCTGGTTGTTGTTGGGTACAAAGTTCTCCAGGTTCTGCTCCTATTGCTCAGCGTCAGATCATATAAATCTTTCCAAGTCTGTCTGAAGTATTTCTGTTCATCATTTCTTATAACACAATAGCATTTCATTATTTGCATATACCATAATCTATTCAGCTGTTCCTCAATTGATGGGCATCCCCTTGATTTCCAGTTTTTGGCCACCACAAAGAATGCTGCTATAAATATTTTTTTACGTTTTTATGAGCTATTGGGGATATAGTCCTAGAAGCAATATTGCTGGGTCAAAGGGTATGCACTTTGGCATAGTTCCAAATTGCTCTCCAGAATGGTGGGTTCAGCTCACAGCTCCACCAAAAATGAATTAGTGTTCCAACTCTCCCACATCTTCTCCAACATTTAAAATCCTCGTGTTTTGTCACGTTAGCCAATCTCATAGATGTGATGTGGTATCTCAGTGTTTTTTTTTTTTTTTGATCTGCATCTCTAGTGATTTAGAGCATTTTTTCATATGATTTTAGATATCTCTAGTTTCTTTTTCTGAAGAGTGCCCATTCATATGCTTTGATCAAGGATCAATTGTCATTGGAGAATGACTTGTATTCTACATTTGACTCAGTTCTCTCTATAGTTTAGAAATGAGGCCTTTATCACAGACACTAGTTACAAAAATTCTTTCCCAGTTTTCTGCCTCCCTCCTAATCTTGATTGCATGGTGTTTGGTTGTGCAAAAGCTTTTCAGTTTAGTGTAATGAAAGTTACTCATTTTGCACATCAAAATGTTTTCTACCTCTTGATAGTCAAAAATTCTTCCATTCCCCATAAATCTGATAAATACACTATACCTTGCTCCACTAATTTGTCAATAGTATCAATCTTGACACCTAGATCATATATCCACTTGGACTTTATTCTTGTTTATGGTGTCAGGCATGGGTTTATGCCCAGTTTCCACCACACTGTTATCCAGTTTTCCCAGAAATTTTTGTTGAACAGTGAATTCTTATCCTGGAAAATGAGATCCTTGGGTATATCAAACAGGAGACTGCTATATTCATTTACCACTGTGTCTTGAGTATCTAGTATATTACACTGCTCTACCCTTCCCTTACTTAGCCAGTACCAAATGGTTTTGATAATTGCTGCTTTATAACACAATTTGAGATGTGGTAGTTCTAGGCCACCTTCCCCAGTGTTTCATTTCATTACTTCTCTTGATATTCAAGACTATTTGTTTTTCCAGATAAATTTTGATATTATTGTTTCCACCTCTAGAGAGTAATTCTCTGATAGTTTGATTGGTATGGCACTAAATATGTAAATTAATTTAGGTGGAGTTGTCATTTTTATTATATTAGCTCGGCCTACCAATGAGCAACTGATGTTTTTCCATTTACTTAGATCTGACTTTATTTGTGTGAAAAGTATGTTGCAATTGTATTCATATAGTCCCAAGATTTGTTTAGGCAATATTTTATAATTTGTACTCTAGCTTGGAATGGGATTTCTCTTTCTATCTCTTGCTGTGGGCTTTGTTATTAATATATAGAAATGCAGAAGATTTGTGTGAGTTTATTTTGTATCCTGCAACTTTGCAAAATTGTTTATTATTTTAAGTAGTTTTTTTACTTGAATCTCTGGGATTCGTAAGAATATCATCATATCATCTGCAAAGAGGGATAACTTAGTTCTTCTTTACCTATTCCAATTTTTTACTTTCATTTTCTTCTCTTAATGCTATAGCTAACATTTCTCGTATCATACTGAATAATAGTGCTTATAATGGGCGTCATTGTTTCACCCTTGACCTTACTGGAAATACATCTGCCTTATCTCCATTGCTTGCTAAAGATTTTAGGTAGAGATTACTTATTATTTTCCTTTAAGTTTCCATTTATTCCTATGCTTTACTGTGCTTTCAGTAGGAATGGGAGTTGTATTTTGTGAAAAGCTTTTTCTGCGGGGGGAAGAGCCAAGATGGCAGAGTAGAAAGATTCACATATGCTAGCTCTGAAACCACAGCCCATAGATTACCAGTAAAAGGAACTCCCAACAGATTCTGGAGCAGTGGAAGCTGCACAGCAATGGAGTGGAGGAGATATCTGTTCCAGAGAGCCCTGGAAAACTGACCCCAAAGGTTTGTCGTGCACCAGACCCAGAGCAGGGCCCAGAACTGCCTTGGCCATGCGCCCGGAGAGGACCAGATCAGAGCAGGCTTCAGGGATGGAATCTCCGGAGGCCATGAATGTCCCTCAATGCACAGGCACTACAGGTCAGTGAGAAACCCTATCTGGCCTGCCGAGAATATGGGATGCCCATCAATTGAGGAACAGCTGAATAGATTATGGTATATGCAAATAATGAAATGCTATTGTGTTATAAGAAATGATGAACAGAAATACTTCATAACTCAGGCCCCCTCGGGAGGATATGCCATGAACAGAAATACTTCATAACTCAGGCCCCCTCGGGAGGAAGCAGCAGATAGGGGTTCCCAAAGCAGGCAGGAGCCCGGAGTCAATACTGAAGGTCTCTCCATAAACCCCCTGAGGGAACTGAGCCCTGTGTGGTGGCCCTGCCCCCACCTGAGCACCTGGACTTAATCTCTCCCACTGAATAGCAGCCCCGCCCCCGCTGAAAGCCCTGAGGCTGGGAAGCAACATTTGAATCTCAGACCCTAAGCACTAGTGAGGCAGGGGTGGAGAGGAATCTCAGAAGTCAAGTAACTGGATGGAAAAATGCCCAGAAAAGGGAAAAATAATAAGAGCATAGAAGGTTACTTTCTTGGTGAACAGATATTTCCTCCTTTCCGTTGTGATGAGGAAGAACAATGTTTACCATCAGGGAAAGACATAGAAGTCAAGGCCTCTGTATCCCAAATATCTGAAATAGGATATCCAATGGGCTCAGGCCATGGAAGATCTCAAAAAGGATTTTGAAAATCAAGTTAGAAAGGTGGAGGAAAAACTGGGAAGAGAAATGAGAGAGATGCAAGAAAAGCATGAAAAACAGGTGAATACCTTGGTAAAGGAGACCCAAAAAATTGCTGAAGAAAATAGCACCTTGAAAAATAAGCTAACTCAATTGGCAAAAGAGGTTCAAAAAGTCAATGTGGAGAAGAATGCTTTCAAAAGCAGAATTAGTCAAATGTAAAAGGAGGTTCAAAAGGTCACTGAAGAAAATAGTTCTCTCAAAATGAGAATGGAACATATGGAGGATAATGACTTTCTGAGAAACCAAGAAATCACAAAACAAAACCAAAAGAATGAAAAAATGGAAGACAATGTGAAATATCTCATTGGAGAAACAACTGACCTGGAAAATAGATCCAGGAGAGACAATTTAAAAGTTATGGGGCTACCTGAAAGCCATGATCAAAAAAAGAGTCTAGACATCATCTTTCATGAAATTATCAAGGAAAACTGCCCTGAGATTCTAGAACCAGAGGGCAAAATAAGTATTCCAGGAATCCACCGATGACCACCTGAAAATGATCCAAAAGAGAAACTCGTAGGAATATTGTGGCCAAATTCCAGAATTCCTAGGTCAAGGAGAAAATATTGCAAACAGCTAGAAAGAAACAATTCCAGTACTGTGGAAATACAATCAGGATAACACAAGATCTAGCAGCTTCTACATTAAGGGATTGAAGGGCATGGAATAGGATATTCCAGAAGTCAAAGGAACTAGGACTAAAACCAAGAATCACCTACCCAACAAAACTGAGTATAATACTTCAGGGGAAGAAACGGACTTTCAATGAAACAGAGGACTTTCAAGCATTCTTGATGAAAAAACCAGAGCTGAAAAGGAAATTTGACTTTCAAACACAAGAGTGAGAAGAAGCATGAAAAAGTAAACAGCAAAGAGAAGTCATAAGGGACTTACTGAAGTTGAACTGTTTGAATTCCTACATGGAAAGACAATATTTTCAACTCTTGAAACTTTTCAATATCTGGGTGGTTGGTGGGATTGCACACACACGCGCCCGTGCGCACACACATGTACACATGTGCACGCACACACACATACATGCACATACAGAGACAGAGAGCACAGAGTGAATTGAATAGGATGGGACCATATCTTAAAAGAAATTAAGGTAAGCGGTGAGAGAGAAATGCAGTGGGAGGAGAGAGGGTAAAATGGAATGGGGTAAATTATATCTCATTCAAGAGGCAAGCAGGAAACTTTTTAGTGGAGGGAAAAAGAGGAGAGCTGAGAGAAAAACATGAAGTTTACTCTCATCCCATTCGACTAAAGGAAGGAATAAAATGCACACTCATTTTGGTGTGAAAACCTATCTTATAATACAGGAAAGTGGAGGAGAAGGGGATAAGCAGGGTGGGGAGATGATGGAAGGGCCGGAAATGGGAGGACGGAGCAATTTGAAGTTAACATTCTTGGGGCAGGACAGGATCAAAAGAGAATAAAAACAATGGGGGGAAGGATAGGATGGAGGGAAATATAGTTAGTCTTACACAACACAACTATTATTGAAGTTATTTGCAAAACTACACAGATATGGCCTATATTGAATTGTCTGTCTTCCCAAAGGGAATGGGTGGGGAGGGAGGGGTGGGGAGAATTTGGAACTCAAAAGTTTTAGGAACAACTGTTGAGCATTGCTGTTGCTACTAGGAAATAAGAAATACAGGTAATGGGGAATAGAAGTTATCTGGCCCTACAGAACAAAAGAGAAGAAGGGGTCAAGGGAAGGGAGGGATGATAGAAGAGAGGGCAGATGAGTGATAGGAGAAACTAGAATGCTCAGTGTATTGTGGCTGGAGGAGGGGATAAATGGGGAGAAAATTTAGAACCTAAAATTTTGTGAAAATGATTGTACAAAGTTTAATAAATAAATTTATGAAAAAAAAATCCCAAGTAAAATCTTGCCATTTAAAAAAAAAACAAAAGCTTTTTCTGCAACTATTGAGATGATCATGTGCTTTCTGTTAGATTTTTTTTTGCTATGATCAATAATACTAACAGTTTTCATAATATAGAACAAACCCTGCATTCCTTGTATGAACTCTACCCTATCATAATATATTATTCTTGTGATAAGTTGCTGTATTACCTTTGCTAAAATCTCATTTAAAACTTTTCCATCTATATTCATTAGAGAAATTCGTCTATAATTTTCTTTCTCTGCTTTGGCTCTTCATGGTTTAGGTATCAAAACTATAATTGTATAATAAACGATTTTGGGAAGAATTTTTCTTCACCAGTTTCCCCAAATTGTCTACATAGTATTGGAATTAACTGTTCTTTAAATGTTTGATAGAATTCACTTGTAAATCAATTCGATCCTGGGGATTTTTCCTACAGAGTTCATTGATGACTTTTTCAGTTTCTTTTTCTGAAATGTGGTTATTTAAGTATTCAAATTCCTCTTCCGCTAATCTGGACAATTGGTATTTTTAATATAATCGTCCATCTCATTTAAGATGTCGAATTTATGTCGATTTTATATATATTTAAAGTTGGGTAATGTGATTTCTAATGAGTTTTTTAATTTACTTCTCCTTGGAGGTGAGTTTGCCCCCTTTCATTTTGAATATTTGTAAGGTGGCTTTCTTCTTTCTTTTTTTAAAAATCAGATTGACCAAAGGTTTATCAATTTTATTAGTTTTTTCGTAAAACCAACTCTTAGTTTTATTTATTTGTTCAATAGTTTTCTTAATTTCTATTTTATAAATCTCTCGTTTGGTGTTCAGTATTTCTAACTGTTATTTCCTTGGAGATTTTCAATTTGGTCTTTTTCAAGATTTTTCGTCTCCATGCCCAATTTATTGATCTCTTTCTCTATGTTATTCATGTAGGCATTCAAAGATTTGAAGCTTTCCCTAAGAATTGCTTTTTCAGTGTCCCATAGGATTTGGCAGGTTGTCTGATTATTGTCATTCTTATGAATGGAGTTGTTGATTGCTTGTACGATTTTCTGGTTTGCCTATTCTTTCTTTAGGATTGGATATTTAGTTTCCAATTAATTTTTTGGTCTATCTTTCCACGGCCTTTTATTACGTGTAATTTTTAGTGCTTTATGATCTGAGAAGGATGCATTGAAAATCTGCAGTTCTAAACTGGACTGTGAGATTTTTATGCCCTAGTACATGGCCGATTTTTGTTTATGTGCCATGTACAGCTGAGAAAAAATTTGCATTCCTTCCTACCCCCATTCAGTTTTGTCTGGACATCTATCATATCTACCTTATCTAGAGTTTTATTCACCTTGCTTAACTTCTTTCTTATTTATTTTAAGGTTAGATTTATCAAATTGAGAGAGGGGGTGGTTGAGGTATCCCACTGGTATAGTTTTGCTGTCTATTTCTTCCTGTAGCTCCCTTAAATTCTCCTCTAAGAATTTGGATGATATTCCACTAGGAGCCTATACTTGTTGAGTAATCATGTTTTTTCATTGTCTATGATGTCTTTTAGCAGGATATGGTCTCCTTTCTTATCTCCTTTGATTACATCAATTTCTGCTTTTGCTTTGTCTGAGATTAGGATTGCTACCCCTGCTTTTCTTATATCAGCTGAAGCATAGTATATTCTGCTCTAACTTTTTACCTTTACCCTGTGTGTATCTCCCCGTTTCAAATGTCTTTCTTGGAAACAACATATTGTTGGATTATGGCTTTAAATTCATTCCGCTATCTGTCTCCATTTTATGGGAGAGTTCACACCATTCACATTCACAGTTATGATTACTATCTGCGTCTTTACTTCCATCCTCTTTCCCACTATTTGTGCTTTTAGTTCTACCTTCTCCCTTCCTCTCTACAATCGTTTTAATTTTTAACCACCACCTCTCACAGTCTTCCATTCCTTCTTTCAGCCCCCCCTCACTTTTACCCCCTTTATCCATACTACCACTTCCCTCCTTTTTAACCTCCCCTCATCTTTATTTCCCCCTTCCCCTTCCACTGCCTACAGAACTGGTTAGATTTATATACTTAGTTAAGTTTGTTCTTCCCTCCTTGAACCAAATCAGGTGAGAGTATCTCTCAGACTATGCTCATCTCTATCTCTTCTTTTCCTTTACTGTAATATAAGTTTGTACTTCTTCCTGTGACGTAATTTGCATTTTCTGCTTTCTTCATTTCACATTTCCTGATACAATCCCTTGCCATGCTTAAATCACATTTTTATCATCGCATCATTTACTTTATACCCCTTACCTCTATGTTTATCCCTTTTATATTTCATAATAGATATACAATTCCAAAGATTAACAAGTATCATCTTCCCTTGTATGGAGGTAAGCAGTTTGCCCAAATTGAGCAACAATATTTTCTTTTCCCCTGTTTACCTTTTTATGCCTTTCTTGAGACCTGCATTTGAAGATCTAATTTTCTATTGAGTTCTGGTCTTTTCATCAGGAAGGTCTGGAAATCCCTTATTTCATTGAATGTCCTTCTCTTTACTTAAATTATAATGCTTAACTTTGCTGGGTAATTGATTCTTGCTTTGTGGAATATTATATTCCGATTCCTTCGATCTTGTAATGTAAAAGCTCTAAGGTCCTGTATGACTGTAGTTCTTCGATATTTGAATGGTTTCTTTCTGGCTACTAGGTCTGTACCCCAAAGAGATTTTTTTAAAAAAAGGAAAAGGATCTATATGTACAAAAATATTCATAGCAGCTCTTTTCTGGAGGCAAAGAATTGGAAATTCAGGAGATGCCCATCAATTGGGGAATGGCTGAACAAATTGTTGCATGTGATTGAAAAGAAATCGTATTGTGCTATAAGAAATGATAAGCGAGATGCTTTAAGAAAAAAAAATCCTGGAAAGACTTACATGAACTGATGCAAAGTGAAATGTACTATGAACAAAGTAAAAGCAATATTGTAAGGACTTATGGTGAAAACTACTATCCATCCTATAACAAAGAACTGATAGGGTCTGAGTATAAATTGAAGCATACCTCTCCTTTAAAAAACTTTATTTTTCTTGAGTTTTGTTTTTCCTATATGTAACCTAACATGTATAACCTATATAAAGTTGCTTATCTTCTCAATGAGGGGAGTTCATGAGAGAGGAAGGGAGAGAACTTGAAATTCGAAGTTTTATAATTGAATATTTAAAATTTCTTTTTACATGTAATTGATGAAGAAAAACAAAGTATTTTTTTAAAAAAAGGAACAATGGATATGGTGAATACAGATGAAACCCCTCTTTATGGTGCCAAAGAGAGATTAATACAGCTTCACAGTTAAATCTAGGTCATTTACTCCCTTAGATTCCCTTTTCTCCTTTCTTCTTCTGTTATACATTCCTTTACAGAAAACATTTATTCAGTATGCAATAAAAACCAACGTTTTGTTTTCTTGAGATAAAACCCATTATAAATTCCAGACAATAGTTTAAAAAGGAAAAGAAATTTCTAGGAGTAAGTATGCAATTCCCTTCCATAAGGAGCAATGGAGCTGGTGGAGGGGAGGAAGTAGATAGTGTATAAATTGCTAGGAGAGCCAAAGAAGGTATAGTATGAGTAACATCAAATTATCTCTGTGCAGGTCACTCCATAAGCAGCAAGTAAGTAAAGTCTAAACTGCTTGTGATTATATTCACTTCGTGTTAGGGATGCTTTTCACTTATAATTGACTCACCATTGACATGTTTGCACCCTGCCTCTCTGCTGAGCTCTCATTTTCCAGGGTTTTCCATTCATTTCACGCTTCTCTTCCCACTAACCTTCATTACTCCCTTTCCAAATGGGGAAAATGTTTCCCATCATGGCTTTTGCTGATAAGAAAATACACAGACAACCAAGAGTTTTGTGTGAACTGTTGGAAAGTGAAGTAAGTAGAATCAGGAAAGCAATATATGTAACACCAACTATAATGTAGATCAAAAAGACTATTTTAAAAGTCTTGAATATTGTGAAAGAATGATCATCAAGCTAGTCCCCACAAAAGTGATGCAAGAAGATACCTTCCTTTTCTTTTTTTAAAGAGATAAGAGACTATGAGTGTGGAACATGACAAATACCATGCTTTTCCATTTGGTTGATTCGTTTTTGCCTGACTATATGTTTTTGTTGATTAGTATTGCTAAGCTGTATTTTCTCACTGCTGAAATTCTGACTCTCCGGAAGTTTATTTATTCTTTTTCCTAAGTCCAACTATAAAAAGACAACACTTCTGAATCAAAAGGCCCTTGCACCAGTCACAGAATTGGCACAATTCTTTCCAGGCAGTACAAGGAGAAAAACTAGGACATTTCTCCCTCAAAAGTCACCCGTCCATCTGTACTCCCTAATCTTGCATAAGCCTGCAGTGGAAATGACCAAGGAACAGCTATGTTTGCTTTATTATAATACCATTTGGTAACATTTTACATAATGCTATATTTTCTTTGGTAAGAAAACCAAAGATAGCCATGCATCTTAATTTGTGTTTGGATAACTAAGTCTAAATGCCATTCTATTGAAGTGTATTAATATTTTCTCTGTGAATTTTTTTTCATTCAAGGAATATCCAGGGTCAATATGTAACACAGAGATAAAGAAGCTTATAAGGAAGTTCTAGATTTAGAGTCAGGAGATCTGGAATCATATAATAACTTGGCTAATTAATGCTACTGTGACAAAATTATCTCTAAAACTTTTTCTAGTTCTAAATTTTATGAACCAACGTTCATCAAGGTTTGACCAGGTGACCCTGAAGCAGGGTTTTGGACCTCTGATTCTTGGTTTCCTTTTTTTCTTTCTCTTTTTCCTATTGTAGAGTCTAGAATATTGAAAATAATAATTTCCAGACTTGGGATTATCTCTTCCTCCATAATCATTGAGTTAGTTCTTTTTAGGGTTGCTCATCCACTTTGGTGGCCACCTTTCACCCAACTCCCACCTGTGACTCAAAGAAATTGTAGCATGTTTAGCAGAAGCACCCTGGTAAAAACATGTTGGCAGATGAACTAAACTGGATTGAAGGTAATGAATATGCCTTTAACACATCAGTGGGTAAGGAGAATATCTGCAGAATGGGCAGATGAGAACAATTTGTTCCAATGGTCCTGAAGGTGGTTGAAACAGACTTTGTGAAGCACTTAACACTTGGTTAGACATCTGCAAACCTGCACACACAGTGTTTCCCAGGTTACCACCAATCATCTTCACTTATGTCCTGTCATTGGACTTTGATGATTCTGGAAGAGAAAGTTGAAGCTGATGACTATGCACAACTCTGCCTCACTTAAATCCAATTCACACATAAGTCAAGAAATCACTTTGCAATGCCACTGGTCCTCTTTGAAAAGGACAAACAACAATATTGTTACTGTTACAATATTCACACCTTAATCTTTATAAATTCAAGAGAAAAAAACTGTGCCATACTAATGGTAAGCATAAGTTATTTTTTGCTCTTGAAAATGGTTGGAATCAATGTTTTTGAAATACTGTCTAGCAAAGAAAGTGTCCAGGTATGATTAGACTGAAGTCATCAGGCTGAAGAATTTTTCTAATCCATTTTTTTTAATATAAATTTATTTATTTTACTTTTTACATTCATTTCCAAAAAATTTGGGGTTCCAAATTTTCTCCCCATTATCCCCTCCCCCCACCCCAATACACCCAGCATTCTAATTTTCCCTATCACCAATCTGCCTCTCTTCTATCATCCCTCCCTTCTCTTCTCCCCATCTTCTCTTTTGTCCTGTAGGGCCAAATGACTTTCTATTCCCCATTAGCTGTATTTCTTATTTCCTAGTAGCAAGAACAATACTCAACAGTTGTTCTTAAAACTTTGAGTTCCAAATACTCCCCATCCCTCCCTCCCCACCCATTCCCTTTGGGAAGGCAGGCAATTCAGTATGGGCCCTATCTGTGTAGTTTTGCAAATGACTTCGATAATAGTCATGTTGTGTAAGACTAACTGTATTTCCTTCCATCCTATCCTGCCCCGCATTGTTTCTATTCTGTCTTTTGATCCTGTCCCTCCCCGAGTGTTGACTTCAAATTGCTCCCTCCTCCCACCGCCCTCCCTTCCATCATCCCCCCTCCCTGTTTATCTCCTTCTCCCCCACTTTCCTGTATTGTAAGATAGGTTTTCATACCAAAATGAGTGTGCATTTTACTCCTTCCTTTAGTCGAATGTGATGAGGGTAAACTTCATGTTTTTTCTCAGCTCTCTTCTTTTTCCCTCCACTAAAAAGTCTTTCTACTCCACCATCTTGGCTCCTCTCCCCCTAATCCATTTCTTTAACCTGTTATTGAAGTTTACTATGATTTCATTGCTCAGGGGATAATTTTTATTTTATTTTATTATATATAAATATTATGTTATAAATATATTACATGTATTTATATATATTTTATTTTATATATTTATCTTTTTAGAAAATTGTAATCTTTGTATTAATTAATTTTTAGGTTTCACCATTCACTTCCACAAGATTTTGTTTCAAATTTTCTCCCCATCTCTCATCTCCTCCCACTGCAAGATGGCATGAATTCTGATGACCCTTTTCCCCAATCTGCCTTCCCTTCTATGAACCCCACCCTTTCTCTTATCCCCTTAGTTTCTATTTTTTGTAGGGCTAGATAGATTTCTATACCCTATTGTCTGTATATCTTATATCTTAATTGCATGGGAAAACAATTTTTGACATTCATTTTCAAAGCTTTCATTGATAATGTAAGCAATTTGATATAGGTTATTCTTGTGTAGTTGTGGAAATAATCTGTCTGTGTTTGTCCTTCTTTATCACAGAAGACCATGCCATCAGAGACATAATGGCACTTGCACTTGAATTTGTTTTGAGTGAGTGAGGGCTGAGCAAGGTCATCAACCTCACTTTCCCTTCCTGAGTCATCTGGATTCAGTGAACGGATAGTCATCATTATGACTGGAGAAGACCATCTTAGAAAATGAAGGATGAACACAGACCAGTGAGTAGACCAAGTTGCCTGAATGGGGATCCAGCTAGGTGGGTAAAGTAGGTCACCTGCTCTATTCTATCATCCTCCTTCCTTCTCCTCTCCAAAGGAAGATAAATTTGGATGACCAGGGGACCCCGGGTTGACTTGGGGTAACTGAGCCATATTTCATAGAAATAATAGTCATGTTGTGAAAGATTAATTGTATTTCCCTCCATCCTATCCCACTCTCTACTCTCTTTTCTCCTTTGACCTAGTCCTTCCTCAAAAGTTTTTGTCTCTAATTACCTCCTCTCCCAATCTGCCCTCCCATCTATAATCTCCCCCTCTTATCCCCTTCCCTCCTACTTTCCTGTAAGATAAAATACATTTCGACACCCAATTGAGTTTGTATATTATTTTGTCCTTGAGTCAAGTCCAATGAAATGTTCACTCATTCCTTCTCACCTTCTATCACATCCCTTCCATTGTAAAAGCTTTTTACCCCTTGCCTGTTTTAAATGAGATGATCTATTCAATTTTATGCTCATTTCTCCATTTCCCAGTACATTCCTCTCTCACTCCTTAATTTATTTTTATATCCTCCCTCCATATACAACTTATCCTATACCACAGAGACATGGATGTATATGTATGTATATACACACATACATATATACATATATGCATATGTATGCATGTGTATGTGTGTATATATACATACAAATACATATATATGTAAACACAAGTGTGTGTGTGTATTACCTCTAATAAAAGTCTCATGAGTTGTAAATATCATCTCTTGATATAGGAATGTAAACAGTTCAACTTTAGTAAGTCCCTTGTGAATTTTATTTCATGTTTATGTTTTCATGCTTCTATTCATTCTTGTATTTGAAAGTCAAATTTTCTATTCAGCTCTGATCTTGGCATCAAAAGTGCTTGGAATTCCTCTATTGCACTGAATTTTTATTTCTTCCCCTGAGGGATTATATTCAGTGTTGCTGTGTAAGTGATTCTTTGCTGTAATCCTAGCTCCTTTGACCTCCAGAATATTGTATTTCAAGCTCCAGATTCTTTAATGTAAAAGCTGCCAAATCTTGTGTTACACTGATTGTGTTTCTACAATACTTTCGTGGTTTCTTTATGATTGATAAGTGGATTATTTCATTTTATATTTTGCCCCATGGTTCTTCGATATTAGGGCAATTTTCCTTTATAATTTCTTAAAAGATGATGTCTAGGCTGTTTGTTTTTTTTTAAATCATGACTTTCTGATAGTTTAATAATTTTTAAATGATCTCTTCTGAATCTATTTTGAAGGTCAATTGTTTTTATTATGAGATATTTCACATCGTATTCTATTTTGTTCACTTTTTTTTTTTTTATAAATTCCTGGATTCTTATTGAGTCACTGACTTCTTTTTGCACCATTCTAATATTTTAAGGAATTATTTCCTTCTTTGAGCTTTTGAACCTCCTTTTCCACTTAGCAAATTCTTTTTTTTAAAGCATTCTTCTCTTCATTGGCTTTTTGTACCTCTTTTGACATTTGAGTTATTCTATTTTTTATGGAATTATTTTCTTCAGTATTCTTTTGGATCTCTGTTAGCAAGCTGTTTACTGCCCTTCCCATGATCTTCTTGCATCATCTCTTTTCTCTTTCCAATTTTTCCTTTTCATCTCTTATTTGATTTTCAAAATCCTTTATTTTTTTTTTTTGAATCTTCCATGGCCTGTGATGAATTTGCATTTTTCTTGGAGGCTTTGAATGTAGGAGCTTTGACTTTGTTGTCTTCTTCTGTTTGTATGTTTTGATCTTCTTTGTCCTGCTTTAGGACCAGCAAAGAGATTCTTGTGTTTTCTCTCTTATCAGTTGCTTGTTCCCTCTACCATCTTTAGGTCAAGAACTCTAGAAGCAACTACTGCCTTCACCAACTTCTGTTACCACAGAGCTGGTGCCATACCATTCTCCTCTCTCATGCAGGTCTGATACCCCTTTCCTCCTGACTTTCTAAGTTGTCATTTGTGTTTGTGGTTTGAGAATTCTGGAAACCTCCACATCTACCAGTAATTCAGTCCCCCGAGGTACACTCTTGGTTTACTGGGCTTGGTCTGTGCTTCTCGGTTTTATCTTGGCCTGTGTTCCTCTCTTAGACTGGTACAACAGACTTTTCCTGTTGATCATGCAGGTTGCCTTTGTTTAGAAATTTGCATCACTCTTTCATTTTATGGATTCTGCTGCTCTCGAATTTGTTTAGAGTCATTTTTTACCAGTATTTAATCAGAGGGGTTTGGGATAGAGCTCAAACAAATCCCTATTTTTATTCCATCACCTTGTCTCTGCCCCCAGGGGATAAATTATTAAAGAAAATTTAAGTGCAAACACAAATTATGTGTGCAACAAGCATTTTAGTCACCATTCAGAAAGAGGAATATTAAGCTATTAAGAATCATAATATGATTACAGTGAGGCTAATTCCCAAAGCTCATTGGGATATTTGCAATTCTTTTTATTTTTGCATAGTGTAACTTAATCAGTGTTTTGACATTTCATATCCACTGAAAACATTTTGATCAATGACCTATGGGCTTTCTTTCTGATGACTCCATGTGGAGTCAAGTCCTTCTCTCTTGTTCATTATATTACTACTTTGACCATGGCCATGGTCGTTGTTTTAGCTGTGACTCCTCCAGTAGCCTATACTGTGTTGTTGGAGTGCAAAAGAAGGGGTGTGTGTGCCTACTGTTTAACATGGCCTTGTCTGAAACAAAAGAAGGCGGAAAAAGTAGATGGCCACATCCAAAACACAGGCTTTTCATGGAGGCCATAAAATCACAGAGCCAGTTATGGGTTATGGGATTGTGGGCAGATAGACATCCTGAATCCAAACTTTTCAGAGCTCAGATCATCTTTCTTCTACCTTGAGACCAGTAGGCAGTGATAGCCTAAGAGTTAGGGATTGTTCCTTTAGTGTATGCATAGAGTTCCAGTTCAGGACAGAATAAAAAGTATCATCATGGCCAACAGAAAATAGTAGGAGAATATCTGTTCCTGTTCTTAGAGGAGAGGGAAGAAAATACTTCTGTCATCATACATTCCCAAGGGGATGTGGAAATGTAAATGAAAATGTTGATTAAATATGTAATCTCAGTTAAAATGAAATTGATAACAGCTTCTGTGTATAGATAAATTGTTCCATCAACACACATTTATGAAACATCTGCTGTGAGCCAAGCACTGTGATAGGCACTGTAGATATATCAACAAAAGTAGAATCTTTGTAAAATGGGATAATCAGTGAGTGATATACACAAACATTATATGTGTGTGTTTGTGTGTGTGTGCACATGTGTGTCCTTCATGAATACATGGAATATTTCTAAATGTTCACAAAATAAATGAAAATTAACTATTACATTCTCCAATTGAGTCTGTTTTATCCTCATTTTGAGAATATTTTTTATAGAATAATCATCCCATTTACTATAACTCGCAAATTATATTCAGTTAAAATTGGATGAAAGCAGAAAATTTTAAAGAGTATTTTTAAAGTCTTAGGAACATATGTCAGTAATTTTATGTCCCTTATATGTTTTACTACTACACAAACTTTTCAATCTCTCTTACCGTATTTACCATCATAATATACATAGTTTTAAGTTTCAATAGTTTTAGGAAATTGTTGTTAATACTGTCATTCGAAATGAATTTCTTGCAAGGATGCTTATTTTTGGATAGGATTACATTATCTTGTAATATAAATATCTAAGACATTGTTAATTGCACAACTGACTAAAATTTAATATTAAAGGGAAAAGAAAATGAGAGCATATCAAAATATTTTCCAACTTTCTGAAGAGTGCAATGATGTATAAGTTAACAAATACATAGAACCTAAAGTACTAAAAATTTCAAAAATAGTTGAGCATTTGTATAAAGGATTTTAAATTCACTGGGTGTAAAATTAACAAGGCAAGCTTAAGCAGTAAAACAAAATGACCCATTTTTGTTGCATACTGTATCCAATTATTCCTCCTTTGCTCTCTATTTTTCTGTCTGAAATATCACATAGATATATCTAAAAAACTGCAAAATCATTTATTTTTTTCAATACATATTCAGTTTATCATCATTTGCAGATTTGCAAATGAGGTAATCATCTTTATAGTTAGGATACTTGAATAGTACAGTATCATCTAAATGGGGTTGGAAGATATTGATGGATGGATAATTAGATAGGTAGATGGATGGAGTTTTAAGAAGGACAGAAATAATTTATAATTGAATATGGAAAGCAAAGCGGTTGTTTGGACAATGATAAGACTGTGGTGCAATTTGGCAATAATTACTTACATGATTAACTGATTGATTGAATGACTGAATTAAGAACTGGACTTCCTAACCTCATTAAGGCCAATCCCTTTAAAAAGGATTCTTGATACTAGTCTCTGAGGTCTTCTTCAGACTATTGTTACCATGATGATCTTCCCTATAATTAGTCTTCAATCTCTTCAAGGTTCCTACCTATAAACATGCACAGAAACATAAGATGTGAAGCTACTCTTTCCTAATCTCTACTCCCAATAACAGGCTAGACTCCTAGACTTTGGCTGCTACTTCTCTCCCCAAGGTATAATAAAAAGATGAGGAAGTGGGATTTGTCTATAAAATGCTATAGCTCTTATGCCCCCACTAATATGTTGACCCTTATTTTGCAAATATTTTGTATATGTGTCTATTTGTATTATAAATTGCACTTGTACACATACATGTAGATGTATACTCATATATACACGTGTCTATACATATCTGTATATACATATAATTATGTGCATATGTATATATGCACATGCTTGATGTTGGTAACAATCATACATTTGTTGTCAAATCCTCAGTGTCTAGTACAGTGCCTAGCACAATCAGCCTGAACAAATTCATGCTGATTGATTAATTCACAGTCTCATTGAGTTAGAAGGCAAGAGAAATGTCACTTCTTAGAGTCTACTTTCCAATTTCATTACTGAGTTCTGGAAACTACCAAGGAAGACTTACTAAATAGTTAAATTCTCTACCTGCCTCAGTAGCTCTATCCTACATATTACATTTTCTTTTGATGCATAGTCTGATTAGTAGTCCACAAAATATTCAAATCATAAATTTATCTATTCAGTATAATCAGCATTTCCCTATGACCATTCCAGGAACCTTAAGTGAAGCAACCAGCTTAAATTTTCCATGTTAGTGCTGTTGATTACCTTCATTATCATAATTATTAAAGACTGGACTAACGATCTCTATAAACCAGCTGTGGAAATCATTCTGTGCCTTCTGATAAGTTTTTCATATTCTAAGATGGATTCTCTCTATTTCCAGGGAGATTGCCAGGGCTTCCTTTCCTCTGAGAACACCAGAAATAATCCATTTCCATTTTAATGTTCTCCTAAATGAAACATATTTGAAATTGTTTTCTTATTCAGGAAGTTCGCCTCATAAAATATTTTGCTACAAAAGCAGTGATTCAGATTTGGCATTAATTTACTGTACTGATGGCATTGTTTTTGGTGAAACCTTTTTTCTGAGTTAAGACACTTTTTTTTTTTAACTCCAGCAAACTGATAGCTGTATCTAATTGTCTAGTTTGCCTTTCAATTAGTGTGAGAGGCATTGCCTTCCTGTAACACACACCTTCCATTCTCTGTGCACTCCATTGGATCTTTGTTTATTTTCAGATAAGTTTCAGGGCATTGATCTTAATAAGAAGATCCCTGAACGATTCAGGTTGCTATTTGCCTTAGGAATCATCTATCATTCTTTGCTGCTCACAACAATTAAAATTAATCAGATCTTTTTGTTCAATGGTCCTGAGATTTAATATGTAACATCCTGGAGGCTTGCACTTTCCCATAAGACAAATATCTCATTACTGTCATTTTTTTTTCCCTTTTGGGAAGACTGAACTGCTCCTCTCTGAGGGTTGGAGAGATGGAGGAATGGTATAGCTATAATATTCTTGGTTAAGAAAAAGTACAGTGATAACCCAGTGTGACTATAACCCAAGAGAGTGTTTAAATTCAGAGCCCTCAAGCAAACATTCCAGAAAAAGTTTCCAGATTTTTTTTGTTTGTTAACTGCAAAGCAAACAACTTTAATAGAGATGGATCAAGCGTTCTTTATTTTTCTCTATCATTACTAAAACTCAGGATCTATTGAAAGATATACCTGAGATCTCAATATCTCATTCAATATAAGTCCCAGTCTACAGAACCCCACACTTCAGAAAGCCCCACCCATCCTTGAAAATATTCATCTTCAGATTAGGTGCTGTATCTGGAGCAGAGGGCCTTCTGTAGTGTGGAACCTTGAAGGATGTTTTTTTTTTTTTTAGTGTGCATATATGCCCAATTTAGAATCTCAGGTGAATGTCAGCTTTTTAAACACTGCTTCCTCTCTTCATATTAAAGGTAAGTGAAGAATATTGGGTATAGTGTCAAACACAGCAATAGCATCAATATTTTTGTTCACCTGTTTTTCTTGGTTGCAATGGAGGGATCAATTAGAAAGGTGAGGATTTTTCAAGAAATGACTATGTAAAAATAAATCATACCAATATGACTTTTTAAGAAGTGTTATTCATGGAAATCACAGAATAGGATATCACATTATATCAATAAGATTTCATTAGACATTGATTTACCATACTGACATAATTGACAGCTTATTATAGCATAAAGGGTCTAGAAGATCTGGATTCAAATCCTGCTGCAGACACTTACTAGCTGTTAAGTAACCACTTTCCCTCTCTGCACTTACCCTTCTTTATCTGTAAAATATAAGGTTTATACCTAAGTGCCAAGGTACCTTTCAGCTCTAAATCTATGATCCTTTGATAAGAATATAATCTTTTAGAAAAGGGACTTTTCAGTTGTTAGCTGATACAACTGGCAGAAGGTCTTGCACTTTGTTGTTGTTTAACTTTTATATTTGTATCTCTCCATGACCCTATTTGGGGTTCTCTGGGCAGAGAAACTAAAGTGGTTTGCTGTTTCCTTCTCCAGCTCATTTTATAGATGAGGAAACTGAGGCAAACAAGATTAAGTGACTTGCCCAAGGTCATATAGGTTATAACTGTCTAAGGCCAGATTTGAAAATAGGAAGATGACTCTTCCTGACTCCATTCCCAGGATTATGTGCACTATGGAGTCACCTAGCTGCCATTACACCTAGTTGGTTGTTGTCCATCTTCAAAGAAGACCAAAATGACATCACCATTGTAAAGTGAAATTTCAGTGTATTCGACTGTGGTTGATCAGATGAATACAAGCTCGAACTGCTTTACCGCAGGTTGGATAGAGATAGTCCATATGAATATTTGGGGAGGATATCTCAAATTGCACATCCTGTGTTTACTTAGTGCTGTCTCAATTCTGCTTTGCTCAAAGAGCACAGCACCTGTTTCTTATATGGGCATGCCATGCTGAGTGGTCGTGTGCCAGCGTCTCCCACATTGCACAGTCAAATACATAGTTCTTGAGAGAAACCTTGAGAGTGTCCTTGTGGCCACCGTGTGATTGCCTGCCCCATGAAAGTTCTCCATAAAATGGTCTTTTTTGGCAAGCATACATTTCACATTCTAACAACATGGCCAACCCATCAGAGTTGTGCTCTCTGAAGCACAGTTTGAATACTTGGCAGTTCAGCTCATGCAAGGACTTCAGTGTCTGATACCTTATCCTGTCAAGTGTTCCTCACAATCTTCCTAAGACAATTCAAATGGATATGATTCAGTTTCTGGGCATGGCTGTCCATGTTTCACAAGCATATAGAAATGAGGTCAGCACAACGACTCTGTAGACCTTCAGTTTTGCAGTCAGTCTAATACTTCTTCCCTCCCAAACCTTTCTTCAGAGCCTCCCAAACACTGAGCTAGCTCTGTCAGTGCATGCACCAACCTCTTTGTGAATGTGTACATCCCTGGAAAGTACATTACCTAGGTAAGTGAACTTATCCACAGCATTCAATACTTCTCCACTTGTTGTAATTGATGGTTTCATGTATGGATGCTATGGTGGTGGCTGAAGGGGCATGTGTGTTAATTATTAGGCCAAAGTTAGCACAGACAGCAGAGAACTGATCCATACTTTGTTGCATCTCAGCTTCAGAGACTGCACTGAGTGCTCAATCATCTGTAAACAGAAAATCATGCACCATCACTCCCTCCACTTTGGTCTTGGCTTGTAACCTTTTCAAAGTGAAGAACTTACCATCAGTAGGTAGTTGACCTTGATGCTGTGTTCATCCTCATTGAAAACATTTGTCAAAATGGCTGAAAACATCATGCTAAAAAGCATGGGAGCAAGCACACAGTCTCGTTTCACACCATTGGTGACTGGGAAGGTATGAGAGCTTTGTTATTCAGAATCTGGGCAAATATGCCATCATGAAACTGATGTACCCACTCCTTTTATGCTCCACTGTTGCCAACTGTGTGTTGGTTCAACTTTCCCTCCAAGTCAGCAGCACACTGTTCATACTCAGAGACGAGCTCTAATTTGCTGATATTAGTTCTTCTGGTAGTTATTTTGCCTTGGGGGCCGCACTTTTGATGAATGTGAGGATTTAGCTGGGAAAGGATAAGTCTATGATCAGTCCAGCACCAATCCAGCAGTCAAATTTTGACATAATTTTCCATAAACCCTCATGATTAAGTGTCAAAGGCCTTGGTCAGGTCTACAGACACTGCGTATAGACCTCTGTTCTGCTCCTGGAATTTCTCCTGGAATTGCCAGGCAGCCAACACCATATCTACCGTTCCTCAGCCCTTTCTGAAGCCACACTGGCTCTCAGGTGTATGCCCATATTCCAGGGAAGGATAAACCTATTAAGGAGGACTCTAGCAAGAATTTTTCCAGCAATGACTAAAGGAGAGATCTCCCTATGATTGTCACAGGACAATCTATTCCCTTTACCCTTACAGAGATGGACAACAGAGGTATCCTTGAACTCCTGGGGATAACCTCCTCTTGCAATATAACCTGGAAACTTTCATTCAGCTTTTGTATAGGCAATGATCCCCCTACCTTGTAAATCTCAGCTGGAATAGAATCAATACCAGGTGCTTTGCCACATGAAAGGAGCCTAATGACCCTCAAAACCTCTTCTTCAGCTGGGTGTTCAGCTAAGGAGGGATTGACTTCAACCTGAGGTAAATGGTCAATGATCTTAGCATTGATTGATGATGGTCTGCTGACTATAGAAGTGTTCAGCCCATCTCTCAAGGATCATGTTCTCATCACTAATCGATGTGGCTTCATCAGCACTGAGTAGTTGTGATGCACTATAGTTTTTTGGTTGATAAATAGCTTTCAGAAATCATAAAAGCACTTTGGATTGTTTGTATCAGCATAAAACTGAATTTCATCTGCCTTCTTGCTGAGTCAGGAATCCTGCAACTCTCTAAGCTTTGATTGTACTTTGCTTTTGATGAATTAAATGCTGCCTTCTTAGGGGCAGATGAACTATTCTGCTGGTAAATCCTGTGGAGTTCTCGTTTTTCATTTAGCAACTTCTGAATTTCCTCATCATTTTCATCAAACCAGTCTTGGTGTTTGTGAGTGTTGTGACCCAGATGAGCAAATGCGGTGCTGTGCACCAAATCTCTGAATGCTACCCACTCCTTTTCTGCTCCACTGTTGCCAACTGTGTGTTGGTTCAACTTTCCCTCCAAGTTATCAGCACACTGTTCATGCTCACAGACGAGCTCTAATTTGCTGACATTAATTCTTCTGGTAGTCATTTTGCCTTGGGGGCAGCACTTTTGGTGAATGTGAGGATTTAGCTGGGAAAGGATAAGTCTATGATCAGTCCAGCATTCTGCACCACACATTGCCTTTGTCAGTCTCACATCTTCTCTTTCTCTTCTCCTTACAATCACATAATCTATTAGATGCCAATGTTGGCTGCGAGGGTTCATTCACAAAGTTTTATTATGTTTAGGTAAATGGAAGCCAGTATTGGTGATGAGAAGGTCATGTGATGCACAAGTCTTCAGCAGTAAATGACCCCTGCTATCATTGTTTCCAACTCTATTTCTCTCTAGGACTCCCTGCCAAATCTGGTAGCCTGAGCCTACTCTAGCATTAAAGTCACCCAGAATAATAAGCTTGTCCTCTTTTGGCACATTGACAATAAGGATCTCTAGGTCTTCATAAAATCTTTCTTTGACTCCATCAGTGTTTGTTATGGTGGGAGCAGAGACATTGATGATATTGGCATGTCCTTTCCCTGAGAGTGGCAATCACATTGTCATGACCTGTCATTCACTCCTTTTGGCAGGCATAGCAGCTTGCTGATTAGATTAATTTTGATTGCAAAACCCACTCCAACTTCACAGCATTCCCCTTCACTGTGCCCACTCCAGAAAAAGGTGCTTCCAACTTCAATAAGCTGGCCTTCATTTAGCAAACTTGTTTCACTCAGGGCTTTTATTTGGATGTGATACCTGTTGAGTTCTCTGAGAACAAGAGCAGTTCTTCCTTCAGGTCTACTGCATTTGTGTTGTCTATTAGTGTGAGCACATTCCATGTGCCAATGGTGAGTGTAATCATCTTTGCAGATATGTTTGTATAGTTTTTTGTATTTTGAACATGTAGTTGGATTCCACCTCCCCCGCTGTGGTAATCAGGCTAGGGTTGGATAAGCAGGTATTGTTAAGGGCACCTTTTCTAGCTCCCTTCCTCACACCAGGAGGTGAACAGTGCAATCCTTAAAAGGCTACTCAGACACCCAGTGGGCTGCCAAATTCCGCTGCTGATTCCAGTAAGAAACAACCCTATGGCCTCAGTTGCCTGTGTGCAGGGTTGTGACTACAGCTCCCAATGTATCCATATTGCCTCATCACTTGCCTGTTGCTGCAGAACCTTGAGGCATAATAGTGAAATAAGATGATATGTTTTGATTCATGCATAAATCGGATTTAAGTGAGGCAGAGTTGCATGAATTCATCAGCCTCACTCTGAGTCATTGTAGTCCAGCGGCAGGACAGAGTAAAGACAGCTGTTGATGACGCAGGATGCAGTGGATGATCTTGGCATCTTCGTTGTCTAAACAAGCTCTAGTGCTCTACATCACCTGCTTTATCTGTCTTCATGGCTGTTGGAAAAAATTGTTCTCATCTGCCCATTCCACCAGATGAAGTCTTCACATGCTTGGGGTAGACACCCCCATAACTGGCTAATGTGCTTGAGAACCCTTGTTTACCCTCAAACTGGTTTGGTCCATCTGATGAAACAGTTTACCAGGGTGTGACTGCTGCACATGCTGAAGCTTTGTGAAGCCACAGGTGAGAGTTAGGCAGAACAGGTGGACACCAAAGGTGGAAGGAGCCTGAGGAGGGCTTAACATCCATCACACCAAAGGTACTGGTCCTTCCTGAACACATCCTGAATCTCTTATACCTAGTAAACACTAAATAAATGATAGGCTTGAGCACAGGAAGTAGAACCGTATATGTATTTTTTTTTTTATGATCCCATAGTGTCCACTCCTCCCCTTTTTAGGTCAGCAATGAGGACTTCGTTTATTGTGCGTTAGTATTTCACAATGCAGATTAAGATTAACTCTTTCAGTTCCAAATAGCTCATGCTTACCTCATCTGACATAGTTTCAATGAATACATTTTTTTTCCTAGAATTAACTTCATTGTGAATAATATAGTTTGCTCCTTAGAATTCAACCATCTTGGTACAAAGGGCACAATGGTTACTTGGACATTGGAAAGCATGAAAACACTGAGAGTTCTTGCTTCAGTGTGGTCCTTTCTTTTTCTTTACTAAGATAGGATATCCTCTTGACTAGACCTCAATACATGTTAATTAACAAACAGATGCAGCTCACTTGCAGGCCAAAATAGCAAAACAAGAAGAATATTTAAAAATTAATTTCCCTAAAGTGTTTATCTGTCTATTAAATCAACAATTTTGTATTTTTTCTTGGTTAGCACATTTAGGACTTTCAACCAACACAAAATACACAAAGCCATCTGGGCTGAGGCTTTCAGAGGTTATATCTGGAAAGGCCAGTCTAGAGAACCCACAGAAAATCAAACACTAAAAGCCAACAATGGTACGCACTGGGGAGCTATGCACAGTTCAAGTGGAGGAAAATGCCAATAGAGATGGACTAACTTGAAGATGCAGAAAAAATTTTTGTAAGTGGGAGTAGCCTGGGGAAGGAAAGGTCAGGCAAACATACAGAAAGACCATGGATGGAAAGATTATTCATGTATGGAATGGTAACTAGTCTAAAATACTATACACCACAGCCAAGCTCAATGTATCCGCCATTTCAATTAATTATGATATTTACTGAAGTATCAGGAGGGCAACTGACATTGTAAAACCTCTGCCTCTGAAAATTTGAAAGAGACAGCGATAACTAGTTGTCCCTGCCTGTCTTGCATTTTCCCAAGTGGAACAAAGGGCATCTTATTTAATTTTGTAATTGTCTTTTAGGGACAACAGGTAAAGATCCCATTTACATGAAATTAATTTATGGAAAATTATAAAATTATAATTTGTGTGGCATCTTTCCATAAACCTATCATTTTATTTGCCAAATTTAGTGTGGTCACTGATCTGATTGAGATTCACCAGACGATAGTCAGCTACTGAAAAGAACAAATGGTATTTGCTGACTGTAATTTGAACCCCTGACATTTCAAACACCTTGTTATTGAGCTGAGGAAGAAATAAGCTCTTCACTTTCTGTGATCGCAGATCTTTATCTCTCTTTAAATATACCAACCAATAAGGTCTACAGAGATTAAGAAGATTACAGGTCTTCCAGACTTGGAAGAATTCCTACAGCAAACCATAATCAAAGGCATAATATAGGTGCCAACCTGATTACCTGCCTTCCTATAATTCATTCACTTGGTTTTCAGTAAATGTATTCACACACTTTGTGCTGAGTAAACAGGTAATTGTTTGAAGAAAGAGACCATTGTTATAAGTCTGTATGACATCTAATTCATATCTCTTCTTGTTATATGAATCCCTATCCAAAACCATCTAGATATAAACACCCTCAGTGGAAATGAACATACTTTTTGGAAAAGGATGGAGCAAGACAAAATAATACGCGTATATCCACAAGACAGATGCTACGGAAAGGCTGCTGTGTGATGATTAGTGCCCCAAGCAACCAAGTATTAATTTGAAAATTGAAAGGGAAAACATATAGATATTCCAATTTCTCTATTAGGAAAAAGCTTAATCTGGCAACATAGCTGTCCATTTTGAAGATATTAGCAATCATTGAAATAAGGAGAAAACTTTTTTTTATTATTTTTAAGTAAAATGTGGCAAATTCACTTGGGAATGATAAGATTTGTTACACTTATTACAGCTATAACAGAATCCACAATCAAAAAGGGGAGGGACAGGAGAGGGAATTGGAATTAACTGGTTAAAATATAGGGAATTAAAAAAACACTATTACAGTTAAAAAAAAGACCCTGAGTGCACTGTATGTATAAGTGGAAACCTAAATTAATCAATAAGGACTTATTAAGTTCTTACTATCTGAAAAGACTTATACTAGGCCCTGGGGATACAAAAACTAAGCAAGAACGAAATTTTCCTAACATTACTTTCCCACATGGCTCTAACTAGGATTATCTATCTACTTGTGTGCAATTCAATGCTTCTTTCAGCTTTATTGGAAAAAAATTGCTGGCTTTCTGCTGTCATGTCTAAATCATTTAATTCTATCAAATGGCAGAAGGATTTTTTATAAGCTGTTAGAGGTTGACAATTGTCACCTTGGAAAACTAAGTTTATATATTCTTCCATTATAATATCATTAAAAACTTGGAAAAGTTTTATTTGCTTCTGCTACATTCAATTAGAAATCATTTGGCATCTACAAACTTAAATGCCTGTGTATCACAGGGTGGTATTTCTATTACTAAGACACTCAAATGTGAAAACTTTATATTTCCTACCTCATTTGACAGATTACATTTCAAAATGTAATAAAGTGTATTCACCATGAAAATTATGAATTAAGTAGAATGCAATTGATTATACCCCATTGGGTTTGCTTGTTACTTTGAGGAGTAACAAAACAAATGATGAGCCATAATTAAAAATAAATACTATAAAACAGGGGGAAGACTTTATATTGTTAGAAGGAAGGGATCAATATTAACTTTCCAATTCATTATCAGAATATAGTCCAGTTCAGTTGTCTCCTCCACTTTTTAAAACACTGGATTCAGGGTTTTCTTTCAAATGTTCATTATTTAGTCACACTGGAAGTTCCCTTATTTGAAATAATACAATAAATTAAAATGGATGGAGATACGGACAAGGCAACATGCTAGAAGAGAAAAGACACTTGACATCAGAATACTTTGTTCATGGTGAAGAGAAAGGGACACTAGATTTGAAGGAGGTAGTTTAGAGTCTCACTCAACCAACTATCTTACTAGAAGCAAGTCTCTTCAGTATCCTGGACCTCAAACTCCTGATCTGTTAGATGTAGATAAATGGCACAGTGAATAAAGCAGTGGACCTGGAGTCAGGAAGACCTGAGTTCAAAACTCACTTACTAACATTATGATCCTTGGGAAGTCAGTTAACTCCTATTTGCCTCAGTTTCCTCAACTGTAAAATAAAAATAATGATAACATCTATCTTGTAGGGTTGGCATGGTGATCAAAATAGATACTATTTGTAAAGTCTTAGCACAGTGTCTGAAAAATAGTAAGCTCTATGTTAATACTTTAAGGAAGCTGGGTGGTGCAATGGATGGAGAATTGAGACTGGAATCAGGAAGACCCTAGATAATACCCAGTATCTCACAATTTCCAGTTGTATGATGCTGGCCAGGTTGCTTAAGCTCTATTTGCTTCAGTTTCCTCAACTGTAAAACAAGATTTATACCATCTACTTCTCATGGCTATTATGAAGACCAAAAGAGATACTAATGCAGTGTCTGGCATATAAGAGGTACTACAGAAATGCTCTCTATTATTATTCTCAGTATTATAACCAAATGATTATAATATGGTATCAGGGAAGTGTTTTAACTTGCATTTCTCTAATTATTAGTCATTGATTTTTTTTAATGAACATTGACACTTTTGATTTCTTTCTCTGAAAACTCCCTGTTTATATTTTTGAATATTTAGCAGTCAGGAAATGTTTTGTTTTATGAATTTGGCTCAGTTCTCCCTAGAACATTATCAGAGAAACTTGATGGAATTCCCTCATACACTTCCCTCTTTTCTTCTAATTTTGGCCTCATTGGTTTCTTAGTACAAAAGTTTTTTTTGTTTTTTTTTTATTTAAAATTATATAATAAAAGCTATTTATTTTATCTCCCATGTATTTCTCTATCTCTTGTTTGATCATGAGATCATTTTATCCATAGACTTGAGGTAATTTTTTCTATAGTTCCTTAATTTGCCAATGATACAATCCTTTATGGTCAGAGCCAAGATGGCAGAGTAACAGCAAGGCCTTTCTAGAGTATTCCCTCAAGTTCACCCAAATACCTGTGAAAAATGACTCTAAAAAATTCTGGAATGGCAGACCCCATTGAATGATCTAGTGAAGCAAATCTTCATCTCAAGACAACCTGGAAAGTTGCTAGGAAGTGTCTATCGAACCATACTCAGAATAGAGCACAGTAGAATGTGGGCCATGCCAGCACAGAAGGGACCTAAGCAGGCTTTGGGGGGACTGAATCTTTCACACTTGTGGCAGTTTCCAGACTTCACAACCTAAAAACGCCAAGGACCAATTGAAAGGTCAATGAAAAATCTGGGGGACCTGTACGAATGAGTAGAGGTCAGGCCCCAGCCCCAGGGTAGAAGAATGGGGAGGAGATGGATGAATTCATGACAGCCCCAGCAGCAGCAGGGGCAGCAACACCCACTGTTTCTAAAGCTCACGACCCACAGATTGTAGGGTGTTTCAGTGGCTGACAGTCCATCTCTTATCCCTGTTGGAAGCAAAGATCTACCTTGATAAAGAGCTCAAAAGACAAGTAGATGGCTGGGGAAATTAACCAAAACTGGAAAAAAATAAGACCATAGAATCTTAATTTGGGGACAAGGAAGACCAAAGCATGCAAATGGAAGACAAGAAAGTCAAAACTCCTCCAACCAAACTTTCCAGGAAAAATATGAATTGGTCTCAGGGCATGAAAGAATTCAAAAAGGATTTTGAAAATCAAGTAAGAGAAGTTGAGAAAAAATTGGGAAGAGAAATGAGAGTGATGCAAGAAAATCATGAAGAATGAGCCAACTGCTTGCTAAAGAAGACTCAAAAAATGTTGAAGAAAATAACACTTAAAAAGAAATAGGCTAGCCTAACTGACAAAAGACATCCAAAAAGCCAATGAGGAGAACTGCCTAAAATGTAGATGTCATCCTTTATGTGTAAATCATAAACATGTTTCAAGGTTGTCTTGGTGTATGATATGAGATGATGCTTTATGCCTAATCTCTGCCTGATTAATTTGCAATTTTCTTTCCCCCTAAAAATTTATTAATTTATTTGTCCTCAATTTTCAGTAATTATTTGCATAAGTTCCAAATTTTCTCCCCGTCCTTTACTTTTCAACTGCCCCAGGAGTTTTTGTTGAATAGTAAATTTTATTGACTAGAAAGTCCCAATAGCTGGGACTTGGAGATATCAAACTCAAGGCTTCCATGCTCATTTGCTTCAGGATATTTTGTGCCTAATCTATTTCATTGATCAACCACTCCATTTCTTATCCAGTACCAAATTATTTTGATGATTATTAATGAGTTTTGAAATTTTATATCTGGTAATTCTAGGTCCTCTTCCTTGACTTTGTTTTCATTGATTCCCTTGATTCACCTATTCACCTATTCTTCCAGGTGAATTTGATCACAATTTTTTTCTAGCTCCATAAAGTTACTATTTGACAGTTTAATTGTTATAGCACTGGACAAGTAAATTTATTTAGAGAATACTATCATTTTTCTATATTGACTCAGTCAACTCATGAACAATTAATATTTCTCCAACTGTTTACATCTGTCTTTATTTGTGTGAAGTGTTCTGTAATTGTATTCCTATAGTTTGTATAGTGTGTGTTCACATGTAGATTCCCACATATATTGTAGAGTGTACAGTTATTTTAAATATATTTTCTCTATCTCTTCCTGCTGCATTTTGTTTGAATATGAAGAAAAAGTAATGATTTGTGTGGGATTATTTAATATCTTGCAACTTTAATAATGTTGTTAATTCTTTTATCTAATTTTATAGTTAAGTCTGTAGGATTCTGTAGGGCAAATGTGATATTTACAACATGGTAGCCATGAATATCCCACACAATTCTGAATCACAAAATACCACGAACTCTCCACAGGGAAGACAGAACCAAAATATTTATTCAGACACCAGAAAGCCAAATCCATCATAGTAACTCAAATCTTTACACAATAACAATACAGAGGAGAATATCAGCACCAACTCTTCCTTCTATTAGGATTCCCACAAACCTAGCTACATTAAACAAATCATAAGCAGACCCCCTTAGACAAAATCACAAGCAATCACTTAAACTCATGCTAGCCATCAGTCTGCATTCTTCCTAGATCTGACTGCTCTCAAGAATGACTTCCACTCAGCTCTGCCTCTTCTTGTTTCACCCATTCAGCAAACTCCTCTCAGGGAGGTTATGTTTTGAGCTTCCTTTTCCATTTGTTCAATTTTCATTTTTAAAGAGATGTTCTCTTTAGTGAATTCTTTTTTTCATACTTTTAAAATTATTGGCCAGTTTTTCTTCTATTTCCTTTTTCAGCTCTTTCAAGAGTGCTCTATGTGCTTGTGAACAGTTCATAGTCCCCTCTGAAGTTTCAGATGGGAGTACAGTCTCAATACTTACTTGTTTGGTATTTGTGTTTTAGTCCTTGTCCCCATAGAAAAATTCTATTTTCTTTTCTTTCCTCTTTTCTTTCTTGCATGTGATGGTAAGGCTTTGTTTGTTGTGACCTCTGACTCTTTCAGCTAGAAGCTAAAGAAATTGATGCTGAGTTGGCTGGTGTGAGAAAGCAAAGGCCAGGTGAATTCTATTTGTGTTTCCCAGGATTAGCCCTGGAGCTAGCTTGGTAAGTGCGAGTGAGGGGTAGTCTGGTTAAAGGAGATCTCCTCAGCTGAGCTTGAGAAAAGATAAGCTCAGTGCTGGGTGATCCTGGATATGGTGGTGTCTTCCCATTTCCCCTGGAGCACTGAGGCACCTGGGTCCTGGTGCTGGTGGTTGCATGTTCCAGCCCCCTGGCCTCCGGATCTTCTCTTGGTTGGGTCACTGAGGTGGGGTTGTCTGGCCCTCTGTGCAGTAAGAAGAATATTCCTTAGCAATTTCCCAGCCTCATATCCTATAAGATTGTTTGCCCCTTCTGCTGATCCCACTGATTCAGGATATTTCTGGGGAAATATTTTATGGTTCTTTCAAGGTCAACAAGGGGAGGGGGAGAGAGCATTTACTGATCACTCCACCATTAGGGTTCTCAGAAGTTCAAGTAGGTGACTTACAAGCATTTAATCTGCAGGCTACAAGTCTCAGGTGCAGATGCTGCAGATACCTGGACCTCCTTCCACGCCTCTCACTTGCTCAGCTCCACTGGACTCACACCCTCAGCTACTATCCCACCATGCCTCCACTACTTGAGTTTACCCCAGAGCTTTCCTGGCCAGCCTTGCCAAGGCCTGGATAAACTGTACTCTGTGTTGTATTCTCCTCCACTCCCTTGGAATAGATTCTTCCTGTCTATCTTCCAGTCTGTCCTATGCTGTGGAACTGCCACTGTTTGTCTCCTATTAGATTCTGCACCTCCAAAATTTGGTCAGATTCTCTTTTTAGAGGTATATGAGGGAGTTTATCTAAGAGCTTAGGTGAGTATTTGCTCTCACTCCTCCATCTTGGCTCCACCTCCCATTGTTTTTCATTATTTTGGTTTTGCTTTGTAATTTATTTGGTTCTCATGAAGTCATTAGCTTCCGTCTGATCCATTCTAATTTTTAAAGAACTGTTTTCTTCAGTGAGCTTTTGAGCCTCCTTTTCCATGTGGCTAATTCTGCTCTTTCAAGCACTCTTCTCCTCATTGGTTTCCTGGACCTCTTTTGTCATTTCAGTTAGACTATTTTTAAAGGCGTTAATTTCTTCAGTATTTTTTCAGTCTCCTTTAGCAAGGTGTTGACTTGCTTTTCATGAATTTTTTGCATCACTTTGTGTAGAGGGGCAGTACTGATGGAATCTGGAATATGAGGTACTGTCCAGGTTTTACTTGAGATGTGTACTAGCGTAAAGGCTGATGTTCTCAGGATTGGTGCACCATCCCACTCCTGATAAACAAGAAAGAGATCATCTTGACACTGATTGTGTACCTCGAGGTTGTAACTCAGAAGAAGCTAAGATTATGAATAAAAGATGCAAATTAAAATGTTCTCATGGGAATAACCTTGCTTGCTTGTTAAAAATAGTATATAAATCTTGACCCTCAGATCAATAAACCAGTCATGTACAGATGGTACAGGCTTGCCCAGCCCCTGTTGCTGTTACTGCTTTCTTTTCAATTAACTGACACACCTCTGATCCACCAGTTGCTGGTAGCTCTTGTTTCTCTTCTCAATTTTTCCTCCACATCTCTTACTTGATTTTCAAAATTTTTTTATATATTTTTTAAATTTTTTTAATAAAAATTTGTTTAACTTTTTACATTTATTTTCACAAAATTTGTGGTTCCAAATTTTCTCCCCTTTTATCCCCTCCCCCCACCCCAGTACACCGAGAAATCTAATTTTCCCTATCACCAATCTGCCCTCTCTTCTATTATCCCTCCCTTCTCTTGTCCCCATCTTCCTTTTGTCCTGTAGGGCCAGATGACTTCCTGTTCCCCATTAACTGTATTTTTTATTTTCTAGTAGCAACAACAATACTAAACAGTTGTTCCTGAAATTTTGAGTTCCAAATGATCCCCATCCCTCTCTCCACACCCATTCCTTTTGGGAAGGCAGGCAGTCCAATATAGGCCCTATCTGTGTAGTTTTGCAAATGACTTCCATAATAGTCGTGTTGTGTAAGACTAACTGTATTTCCCTCCACCCTATCCTGCCGCCCATTGTTTCTATTCTCTCTTTTGATCTTGTCCCTCCCTGAGTGTTGACTTCAAATTGCTCCCTCCTCCCTTTGCCCTCTCTTCCATCATCCCCCCCTTGCTTATCTCCTTCTCCCCCACTTTCCTGTATTGTAAGATAGGTTTTCATACCAAAATGAGTGTGCATTTTACTCCTTCCTTTAGTCGAATGTGATGAGGGTAAACTTCATGTTTTTTTCACAACTCTCCTCATTTTCCCTCCACTAAAAAGGCTCCTGCTTGCCTCTTGAATGGGATATAATTTACCCCATTCCATTTCACACTCTCTCCTCCCACTACATTTCTCTCTCACCATTTACCTTAATTTCTTTTAAGATATGATCCCATCATATTCAATTCACTCTGTGCTCTCTGTTTCTGTGTGTGTGCATGTGTGTATGTGTGTGCATGCGTGCATGCATGTACGTGTGTGTGTATATGTGTGTGTGGTCCCACCAACTACCCAGATACTGAAAAGTTTTAAGAGTTACAAATATTGTCTTTCCATGTAGCAATGTAAACATTTCACTTTTGGTAAGTACCTTATGACTTCTCTTTGCTGTTTACTTTTTTCTGCTTCTTCTCATTCTTGTGTTTGAAAGTCAAATTTTCTTTTCAGCTCTGGTCTTTTCATAGAAAAAGCTTGAAAGTCCTCTGTTTCATTGAAAGACCATATTTTCCCCTGAAGTATTATACTCAGTTTTACTGGGTAGGTGATTCTTGGTTTTAGTCCTAGTTCCTTTGACTTCTGGAATATCCTATTTCACTTCCTTCTATCCCTTAATGTAGAAGCTGCTAGATCTTGTGTTATCCTGGTTGTATTTTCACCATACTGGAATTCTTTCTTTCTATCCGCTTGCAATGTTTTCTCCTTGACCTGGGAATTCTGGAATTTGGCCACAGTGTTCCTAAGAGTTTCTCTTTTTGGATGTCTTTCAGGAGGCGATCAATGGATTCTTTCAATACTTATTTTGCCCTCTGGTTCTAGAAACTAAGGGCAGTTTTCCTTGATAATTTCATGATAGATGATGTCTGGGCTCTTTTTTTGATCATGGATTTCATATAGTCCCATAATTTTTAAATTGTGTCTCCTCGATCTATTTTCCAGGTCATTTGTTTTTCCCATGAGAAATTTCACATTATCTTCCATTTTTTCATTCTTTTGGTTTTGTTTTGTGATTTCTTGGTTTATCAGAAAGTCATTAGCCTCCATCTGTTCCATTCTAATTTTGAGAGAACTCTTTTCTTCAGTGAGCTTTTGAACCTCTTTTTCCATTTGGCTAATTCTGCTTTTGAAAGCATTCTTCTCCTCATTGGCTTTTTGAACCTCTTTTGCCAATTGAGTGAGCCTATTTTTCAAGGTGTTATTTTCTTCAGCATTTTTTTGAGTCTCCTTTACCAAGGCATTGACCCATTTTTCATGGTTTTCTTGCATCTCTCTCATTTCTCTTCCCAGTTTTTCCTCCACCTGTATAATTTTATTTTCAAAATCCTTTTTGAGGTCTTCCATGGCCTGAGTCCACTGGACATCCACCTCGGATGTCTATGATACAGAGACCCCGACCTCCACATCTTTCCCTGTTGGTAAAAATTGTTCCTCCTCATCAGAAATGAAAGGCAGGAACATCTGTTCCCCAAGAAAGTAGCTTTCTATGATCTTATTTTTCTTTCCTTTTCTGGGCATTTTCCCAGTCAGTTACTTGACTTCTGAGATTCCTGTCCACCCCCGCCTAGATCCGCACAGCTGGTGCTTGGGATCTGAGATTCAAATGGGCTTTCCGCAGCAGACACAGTTGCTATTCAATATGAGCTTAAGTTGTGGTGCAGGGGTGGGGGCAGGGATGCCTCCCAGGCTCAGTTCCCTCAGGGTTTTTGCAGAGACTTTTGGTAATGGCCCTGAACTTCTGCCTGCTGCCCGGGGAGTCCTGGGCTGCCACTGCTGCCTCTGCCCCTGCCTCTGCCACTCCCTCCCCCGCTGCCTCCCAAAGGGGGCCCAAGTCATGGAGACACCCCACTCCCCTCTCAGGCAGCACAGGGGTGGACTCCACTGTACGAAGTGTGATGGACCTTTGGGGACGGCTCTCCAGGGCTCTCTGGAATGGAAATCTTTTCCACTGTGTTTCTGCATGCCTCGCAGTGCTCCAGAATTTGTGGGGAGTTCTTCTTGCAGGAAATATATGGGCTTTAGGTTTGGAGCTAGAATACATGACTCTTTCTACTCCACCATCTTGACTCCACCCTCTTCAAAATCTTTTTGAGTTCTTTCATGACCTGAGACCATTGCATATTTAGTTTGGGGGTTTTGCATAAAGAAGCCTTGACTTTTAGGTCTTCTTCTGAAGATCTAAATTGTTCCTGCTCATCCAAAAGGATGGAAGAAAATACCTACTGATCAAGAAGGAAAACTTCTATTGTCTTATTCTTTTTCCCTTTTATGGGCATTTTCCCAATCAGTTCCTTGACTTTTGAGTTCTTTTTCAAGAGGAGGGTATACTTTATACGTTCTCAGTTCCTCCAAGGTGGTACAATCAAGTGGGAGGATTTTATACCTCTCCAGGCCTGAGCTCTGGTCTGTGAGCAGAATTTTCTCTGCAGAGCCTCCACCAGCTCCACCACACCAACCTGCACTCTTCCTCACCCCAGGGTTCACACTCAGGGCAGAGATTCAGATTAACTGCATAATTCCCCCAGGTGTTTTAGACCAGGGCTCCAACAATGGAGGCTACTGCTCACTGGGGCCAGTACTAGACAGCTGCATTCTTTTCTCACCCAAGTGAAAATGCTTCCTCGCTGTTATCTGAAGCTGTATTTGGTGTTTGTGATTTGAGGAATCAGAGATGCACAGCTTCCAGGGGCCTGGTGCCTTGAAGCCCATGCCAGTCCTGTCCTTGCCACAGCATGGCCTATGGTGGTCTGTGCTCTGCTCTACACCTGTCTGTTTCTCAGTTCTGAGTGATGGACCTGGGGTGAGGAGGAGAGCTGGCATTGCAAAGCTGGTGTAGACTTTGCAGGGGATCCTGAGCATAAAAGTGTCTGGTTGCTCCCAGACCAAAGCTTAGGCCAATAGAGGAGTAAAGTCCTCTCCCTTGATTGTGACACCTTGGAGGAAGTAAGAATTTACAATTTCCTAGAGTATACCCTCTACTTGACAAATGACTCAAAAGTCAAATAACTACCTAGGAAAATGCCTCAAAAGGAAAAATTAAGACTAGAGAGGGTTAGTTTCTTGGAGAAAAGTTATTTTCTTCTATCCTTTCAGATGAGGAAGAACAAAGTATACCATTAGACAAGGCAACTACATCCAAATTATCAAAAAAAAAAGCCATAATCTCAGACTATGGAAGAGTTCAAAAAGGATTTTGAAAATCAAGTAGGAGAGGTGGAGGAAAAATTGGGAAGAGAAATGAGAGCAATGTAAGAAAGTCATGAAAAGCAAGTCTTTTAAAAGAGACCCCCTCAAATGCTG
This sequence comes from Bettongia penicillata ogilbyi, assembly GCA_023548195.1. Lineage (NCBI taxonomy): Eukaryota > Metazoa > Chordata > Mammalia > Diprotodontia > Potoroidae > Bettongia > Bettongia penicillata. The sequence goes on from JAJHZJ010000139.1 coordinate 4,507,536, forward strand.
AAGAAAGTAACACATTTAAAAGTAGAATAACCCAAAATGGTAGAAGACGTACAAAAACCATCGAGGGGAAGAAGAATACTTTACAAAGCAGGATTAGTCAAATGGGAAAGGAGGTTTAAAAGCTCACTGAAGAAAATAGTCCTTTAAAAATTAGAATGGCACCTATGGAAACTAATGACTTTATGAGAAATCAAGACATTACAAAACAAAACCAAAAGAATGAAAAAAATAGAAGACAGTGTGAAATATCTCATTGGAAAAAAAACTACTGACCTGGAAAAAAATTCAGGAGAAACAACTTAAAAATTTTGGGACTATAGGGACATAGCCAAGACAGCAGAGGAGAAAAACACACCTGTTGTAGTTCTCCTCCCATAGTTCATAAAATACCTATAAAAATGACTCTAAACAAATTCTAGAGCAGTAGAAGACAAAAAATGACTGAATGAAAGAGATTTCTAATACAAGGCAACCTTAAAGACCAAGAATAAAGTCTGTAGCACTGGGCATAAAGTGGAGCTGAGCACAGCCCAACCTTGGCCATGCTGCATTAAGTATGGGATTAGAGAGGGCATCAAGGAGCCACCCGCAGCAGGTGCGATTCTCATATTCCTCAAAACACAAATGCCAAAGACAGCTTCAAAGGTCAGTGAGAAAGTTCATCATATGACTGAGAAGGGAACCCATTGGTCTTGACCTGGCCCCAGGAAGTGGCAGCTTCCATTGTTGGAGCCTTGGCCTAAAGAACGTGGGAGAATTGAGCTGCTGATCTGGATCTCAGTTGTGAGTGGTGGCCATGGGGTGAATCGGAGCACTGGCTGGTGGTGCTGGTGAAGGCTTTGGAGAAGGAATTCTTCTCCCAGAAAAGAGTGCTTGTAGTTGCTCCTAGACCAGAGTACAGATCAGGATAGGAGGTAGAACAATGCATATCAGGAGAGGAAGACATTGGAAAAATAACTGACCTGGAAAATAGATCCAGGAGAGACAATTCAAAAATTGTGGGGATACCTGAAAGTCATGATCAAAAAAAGAGCCTAGACATCATCTTTCATGAAAATTTCAAGGAAAACTGCACTGATATTCTAGAATCAGAGTGTAAAATAAATATGGAAAAAGATCCACTGATCACCTCTGGAAAGAGATCCAAAAAGAAAAACTCCTAGAAATATTGTAGCCAAATTCCAGAGTTCTAAGATTAAGGAGAAAATATTGCAAACAGCTAGAAAGAAACAATTTGAGTATTGTAGAAATACAGTCAGGATAACATAAGATCTAGCAGCTTCTACAATAAGGAATTGAAGAGCTTAGAATATGATATTCCAGAGGTCAAAGAAGCTAGGATTAAAACCAAGAATCATCTGCCCAAAAAAATTGAGCATAATATTTCAGGAAGAAAAATGGTCATTCAAGGAAACAGAAGACTTTCAAGCATTTTTAATGAAAACACCAGAACTGAATAGAAAATTTGACGTTCAAGCACAAGAATCAAGAGATGCATAAAAATGTAAACAGGAAAGAGATATCATAAGGGTCTTACTAAAGTTGAATTGTTTACATTCCTATATGGAAAGATAATATCTGTTACTCTTGAAACTTTTCTCGGTATTTGGGAGCTTATTCTGATCAGATTTGGCTTAAGGAGGGAATAACATGCACACATTATTTGGTGTGAAAGTCTATCTTACACTACAGGAAAGTAGGAGACAATGGGGAAAATGGGTTGGGGGTATGATTGAAGGGAGGGAAAATTGGAGAAGGGAGCTATTAGAAGTAAACCCTTTTGAAGAGGAATAAGGTATAAAGAGAGAATAGAATAAATGGGCAGCAAGATAAGATGAAGGGAAATAAAGTCAGTCTTACACAAGACCATTATGGAAGTTTTTTGAAAAATTACATATATAAAGCCTGTATTGAATTGCCTGCCATCTCAGGGGGTATGGGTGAGGAAGGAGGAAGGGAGAAGTTGAAACTCAAAGTTTTAGGAATGAATGTTGAGAATTGTTTTTGCATGCAACTGGGTAATAAGAAATACAGGTAATGGTGTGTAGAAATCTATCTTGCCCTACAAGAAAAGAGAAGATATGGATAAAGGAATGGAGGAGTTTGATAAAAGGGAGGGGAGATTGGGTAAAGGGGTAATCAGAATGCATAGTGTTTTGGGGTTCAAGAAGAGGAGAGATGTGGAGAAAATTTGGAACTCAAAATTTTATGGAAATGAATGTTGAAAAGTAAAAATAAGTAAGTAAACATACAAAAAAATATGGGACTACCTGAAAGCCAAGATGAAAAAAAAAAGAGCCTAGACATCATCTTTCATAAAATTATCAAGGTAAACTGCCCTGATATTCTAGAACCAGAGGGTAAAATAAATATTGAATGAATCCGCCAATCATCTCCTGAAAGAGATCTGAAAAGAAAAACTGTTAGGAATATTATAGCCAAATTCCATAGTTCCTACATCTATGAGAAAATATTGCAAGCAACCAAAAAGAAACAGTTCGAATATTGGAGACATACAATCTGGATAACACAAGATCTAGCAATTTCTACATTAAGGGATCAGAGGGCTTGGAATATGATATTCTAGAAGTCAAACGAACTAGGATTAAAACCAAGAATCACCTACCCAGAAAAACTGAGTATAATACCTCACAGAAAAATGGTCGTTCAATGAAACTGTGGACTTCCAAGCGTGCTTGACGAAAAGATCAGAGGTGAATAGAAAGTTTGACTTTCAAACACAAGAATCAAGAGAAGCATGAATAGGTAAAACAGAAAGAGAAATCATAAGAGCTTACTGAAATTGAACTGTTTACATTCCTACAAGGAAAGATAATACTTGTAACTCTTGAAACTTTTCTCAGTATTTGGGAAGTTGGAGGGATCATAAACATATAGACTCCAGCACAAGGTGAGTTGAATTGGAAGCAATAATATCTAAAAAAATAAAATTAAGTGGTGAGAGAGTAATATTGGAAGGAGAAGGGGAGAAATGGAACAGGGCAAATTATCTCTCCTAAAAGAGACAAGAAAGCACTTTTTCAGTGGAGGAAAAAGGGGTGTGTGAAGGGGAAAAAAGTGAAGCTTACTCTCATCACGTTTGGCTTAAAGAAGGAATAACCTGCACCTTCAATTTTTTAATGAAAATCTAACTTACCCTACAGGAAAGCAGGGAATAAGGGGATAAGTGGGATATGGGAGGATGACAGAAAGGAAGTTGTATGGAAGGAAGGAGTAATTAGAAATAAATACTTTTGAAGAGGGACCAAGTCAAAAGAGAGAATAGAATAAATGAGTCACAGAATAGGATGGAGGGAAATATATTTAGTCTTGCAAAATATGACTATTATGGAATTCTTTTGCATAACTACACATGTATAGCCTATATTGCATTGCTTTCCTTTTCAGAGGGGATGGGTGGGTAGAAAGAAAGGGAGAGAAGTTGGAACTCAAAGTTTTATGAACGAATGTTGAGGATTGTTTGTGCATATAACTGGGAAATAAGAAATGTGGGAAATGGGATATAGAAATCTATCTTGCCCTACAAGAAAAGAGAGAAGACTGGGATAAGCGAAGGGATAGTGTGATAGAAGGGAAGGCACATTGGCAGAAGGTGCAATCAGAATGCATGGTGTCTTGGGATGTAGGAGGGGAGAGATGGAGATAAAATTTGGAACTCAAAATCTTGTGGAAATGAATGTTGAAAACTAAAAATGGATAAATTCATTAATAAAAATAAAAAAGAATTCTATGTCTCAAGTTCTGCTAAACTGTATATACTCTTTCAGATATGATTTCAATTATAGTCCTATACCTCAAAAGAGATTTTTGAAAAGTGGGAAAATAAGCCATACATAGCCATATTTATTATAACTTTATACTATTTAGTATTGACAAAGAACTGAAACTAATGGGGGTGTGTGCTTATCTTGTATGGTTGAACAACTTGTGACATATGAATGAGAAGTATCAAAGGCCAGTCAGCATTCAGGGTAGCAGTAGTAAGAATACAGCGATTTTGACTTAGGCACATAATCCACCCAATATGATATTATCTATGTTTGAAACAGGCACACAAAAGAAATTTAGAGATATGTGACATAATGACTAGAATGTTGTACTAGGAAATATGAACACTGAGGAAAAATCTGGCCTAAGAGAGATACCAGCTGTAAAATCCTGGTCAAATCACTTACGTGACTCTCTACCTCAGTTTTCTCATTTTAAAATAGAGATAATACTATTGACTTCATAAGATTGATGTTAAGATCAAATTAGATAATATATGTAAAATATTTTTGAAGTCTTGAAAGACAACATAAACATTAACATGTGCACACGTATTTTTTCATAGTGGCTTAAAGTAGTAGAATCAAGAATGACTTAGTGAAAGTGATGACTTCTGAAACACGTCTTAGAAATGATAAATGAAACCAAAAGCTGACCCTTTTGTAAGACTAAAAAAGTTGCTAAACCTTTAGTTAACCTGACAATAAAAGAGGAAAAAATGAAATGATAGCTTGAAACCACATAAGAAGAATGAAAATAATGCTATATGTGAATATATCTCAAAAGTATTTGGCATTTGAGATAGATAATTACATGTAAAAATTCAATGTCCTCTATTGAACATTTATAATAGATATCTAACCCTAAACATTACTCAGAAAATGAGTCTAAAATCATAACTTACTACTACTTCTACTATTACTAGTATTAGTACTACTGAGGTTGCTGCTTCGGCTGCTGCTTCTACTGCTGCTGCTGTTGCTGTTATTGCTACTACTGCTGTTGCTACTACTACTACTGCTACTACTACTACTGCTACTACTATTACTACTACTACTACTACTACTACTGATAAAAATTTTGTCCAAAGGAATTTTCAAGTTAATTATTTCAGACATTTCAAGAATAAAGTAAAACAATATTAAATAAATTATTCTCAATAATTTAGTAAGAAAAAATACTACTAAACTTTTTTTTAAAGACAAATTTGGTTGGAATTTCTAAATCAGAGGGAGATTAAAAAAAGGAAGAAAAGTAGAAAGCAATATCTAATGAATAAAAAGGTGAGTATTTTAAGTAAAATCCTAGCAAAGATATTATACAGTTTCATACAAGAAACCATTCATTGCTCCAAAGTTGAATTTATACAAGATATGCAAAAAAATGATTCAGCATTATAAAAATGTTAGCATATTTAATAACGTTGAAAAGGTACCAAGATTATAAGATTATATTAACTGATGCAAAAAAAGACAACCTTTGATAAAGTCTAATACTCAATAACTTCATTGTCATCATAGAAGTACAATTTTAAGTAGAGATTTGTCAGCTAGGCACATAAGCCAAGGAGTTTAAAGACAGATAGGAAACACTTATTTATACGAAAATTTTCAAAGGAATTGAGACTGAACCTGTGAGTTTGGTTGGTTGTCTTTTGTTCCTAAAGACCAGAATGACACCATTATATTAGAATTAGGGTACAATTATGGATTATCAGAGCCATATGAGCTCAGAATACTTTACCACAGGTAAGGAACAAATAATCTATGTGAACATTTGAGTGGATTCTCCAAATTTGAACTTTTCACATTTCTTTTGAGCTACTTGAATTCTACTTTGCTCATAGAGCATGATACCTTGTCTGATCAGGACACTCCATTCTGGGTGGTCCTGTGTCAATGTCTCCAAAGTCACAAATAATTTCCAAAGTTCCTAAGAGAACCTTTGAGTGTCTTTTTGTTGCTTCTTTTTATCACCAGATGAACATTTCCCTTAGGTATAAATTTGGTATTTGAACAACATGGCCAGTCCATCAAAGTAGTGTTCTCTGCAGTAGAGTTCGAATGTTTAGCTGTTTAGTTCAAGGAAGGATCTCAGTGCCTGTATTAACATAGGGAACACATAGACAGGGACACTTCCTCTACCAATTTAGGTCCACACTTACAGAGATCATAGTTTTGCTGAATTGCTAAGTGCACTTAAGGTTAAGTGACATAATCAGGATCACATGGATCACATAGGCTGGACATATCACAGAGCTGATTTGATTGCAGGTTTTCCTCACTCTGAGACATATATTCTATCCACTATATTTCAATGCCTTATAGCTATTAAAATACTTTTGACATTTAAAAAAACTGGAAATAAAAATAGACATGTTAATTGGGAGATGATTAAAATTTTGTGGTGTATTACTAAGGTTGTAACAAACAATGAATTATAATAATTCAGTGAAATGGGGAAAGAACCTAATCATATTGATTCCAAGTGAAGTGAGTAAAAACAAGTAAACAAAACATTCAAAAACTATTTCTTAGCAAAAGGAAATAACAATTAAATACTGTTCAATGCCTTGTCATAAGAGTGGCCAAGAGTAGCCCTAGAAAATATTTGAGAAAAATCTACCATTGTTCCTGAATTAGAGGACTAGGGGGAACAAAGGGTGAAATTTTGAAGTAAATGTATTGATTCATTTTCCTTTGGTCCCTTCTACCCTCATTTTGAATATTTGCCACAATGAATAGATCATGGGGAAAGGATAGGAGGGAAAATATATCTGAAAATGCATGTGATATTAAAAGAAAATTGAAAACTCATAACATGTGACAATAAACCGTCATGAAACAATGCAATAAATAATGATTTTTTTCTTTTAAAAATCTGTAAGGCATAACATTTTTAATGCATGATTAATCAGTAGCATATTCAAACAATGAAGTTTTGTGAGACAGAAGTGTTTCCTGAATTATTATTCATTTGAGTAAAGGATGATCATCTACATTAAAGACACTTTTAATGTCCCAACTAAAATATGTGAGGGGGGGGTGATATATGCAAAACCTGTGGTTGATTAAAGCATGCACAGACTGCCTTTCTTTTTTCTGGCCAGTTAATCACCTCAACATTTAGAGGGGATAGGTGATTTGGGGCTGAGCAAACAATCTCCTATTGGCTTCTGAGTCTGAACCAAAGCAGCCAATGACTCATTGGATGTTTATAAAGGGAGTGAGTCTGGAGCTCATAGACTGGACAACAGTTCCCCACCCTCCTAGTACAAAGTGAATGAAATTACTAAATAGTAAATATTTCTATTTTACCCAGGAACCCTAAGGATTTTCCCCTCCCAGTTTCATTTATTTTTATTAAAGGGGTCATCCCATGAGTAACTACTTAAAAAAATCTATTCATTGAATGAGTGTATCTCATTCAAAGTGAGAATGTAATAAGAACTTAGCCTAAAAAGTCCAGGGTCTCACATTGCATCCAGGGCCATCTCCAGTTGTCTTGATGAATATCAGGCCACTTGACCCAGATGACTCTGGAAAAGAGAGGTTGGAGACCTTGAGCAGCCATCCCTCACTCAAATCAAAGTCAACTACAAGTCATATCATCATGTCAATGTCATGATCCTCTTCAAGAACAAAGAACAAACACAACAACTACAACTACAATAAAGGGAGTTATTGTACCCTCGTCTTTCTCCTCTTCCCAAATTCAGATCCTGTCAGGAATATTTTGAGCAACTCTCCATGAAGTATATTTTGACCACCTCTTCCTATATTCTACCTTAGCTGCCATGTAACTGTAGGCACAGTGCAGTTAAAACCCATATTATGGAAAACAATATCTATATCCATGATATCAATATCCAGGAAAGTATATTCTTGGGTTTCCACCTGCTTCTTCTGAAGTATTTATTGTTTTCACAATTTCAGGAGAATGATCCTGAGATGACTATGTCCAAGTCTGGAGGTTACTCTATGAGTTAGAGTGATATGGAGATCTGAGTTCCTTGACTAAAGTATACAGAAGAATCCCTGGGCAAGTATCAGTGTAGCCGTGGTTAAGAGTAACAGTATTTGACACAGTATTTCATGCTCAGTATGGCAAACAATGCTAGAGACATTTTCAAATGAAATATAGTTTCTAAAATAAGTTATATATGAGGCTGGTTCATTTCGATTTCTAATTAAATTGATTTCAACTTCAATACAAGATTATTAATTTGCATACACACATGACTGATTATACATATATTTTATACATAATCCTATGCATTATTATTAAGTGTATTAATAAACTCTAAATTGTATTCATTACACACACATATATACATATATATGTATATATACACATATGCAAACTCATAAATGTATAAGCAAATCCATTTATATAAACACTAGTTTTTTATGTGTGCATATACACACAATACTTCAATACATATACATGCATCCATGAATGCATCCATTGAACATAATAGTTTAAGCAAAGAAATGGCCGGGGTCTAAGGTTTACCTTTGAGACCTTCTGCTTTTGAGATGTCTCAGTTGTAGAGAGTGTTAGCAATCTTCATTGTTACAAAAATTCCACTGTATCAATTAAATATCTGTTCTACTCTATATCCCCTATTTCATATGATTATTACTAGGAATGTCTGATGATCTATTTTTGTAAAATGGAACCAACCTATGAGCTATTCTTGTTTATCCCTACAAATCAGCATTAACTTTAGGGAGGACAAATCATTTTGCAATTAGTGTCTAATGAATAAGAGACAAATCAAACAGATGTATGTTGAACTCAGTATAGACATAAATATATATTTCAATCATTTGTCTCTTACTTTTGCAATTGTAATTTGTGGTCTTTTAAAATTAGAGTGCATAACAGATGGTGAAGAGTTAGTTTAAAATGATGTTTGCTTTAATATAGCCTACCCTGCCAAGTGATCTCTTACCATCATAGTTGATTTACTCGTAGTACCAATTTATTTTCTGCATTAAAATGCGTTTAATGAAACGAGCATTTGGACATCATTTCCTGTAGCATTACACTTACATCAAGGGGATGTCCCTATAGTGTATTCACTTTGTCTAAAGAAAAAGAGAGGAAGAGGGATGTTTGTGAGGTGACTAAGAAATCACACTTTGTCAAATTTCAAGATGTCCCTCAGATAAGACATTAAATTTCTCTCCCTGTCTTTCTTTATGGTAAGAGAGGTCTGAGGGCTCACTGACAGCCAATGGGAGCAAAAGGTCCGTATCAGAAAATATGGCACGGTACTGTGTAATGATGTTGAAAAGGTGGACAAGACATGCCTCAGTGGACTTGGTGATATGAAAATAAGGGTCCTCATTGAAAATGGAGGTCAGGATGGAATGCAGCCATGCAAGAATTTGATGTACCACTCAGCCTCTGTGACAATTTCCATTCAATGAAGACAGCCGATAACTCAGAGAGAGGCAGGAAACTGGATATTGGTTCGAAGTTGTTGGATCAAATGGCTGAGCAGCAATTGCATAGATTAACAGACCTCATTAACAATGCCCTGGATAACAAGGATGGGAGAATATTTTCTTTCCAGTCTTCACACACGGAATGTAAGCTCAAGAGCCTCCTCATAGTAACTATTTTGAACACAGGTGTCCATTAACGGAGGGATCTCCAAGATTTCCAAGATCTCTGTGTGCTGGTTTGGGATCAAAGTATTCATATGGCAGTTAGAATCAGTCTCTCCTGCATCCTCCACAAAGTTCAGACAGGCTACTGGAAGTTGGGCAGATGGCCCATCAGAAGGCCCCCAAGTCCCGAAGAATCAGTGGATACCCTCAGTACACTCGGTGCTGCAGATGGTGGTGTTGTATTTGGCAAAGGTCAAGTCCCTAGTCTACTGTAGCAGCCGCTCTAGCCTTGAGACACTGAACTCATGCAGGCAGCGCCCCATTTGGGGCCTCTCGCTCCACAGTCCCTCTGGAAACCCAGGAACCGAATTTCAGAACAATGAAGCCAGGAGTACCTCATCCTCCACCTCACCCAGATGCTGCAGGAGTCCACCTTACCACTTCTAGATGTTTTGCCCACCCCAGCGGACTTGCTGAGTTGTCTCGGACTCTAAACAGAGCACTTCCAAGCACTCTTAATGGAAAGACCAGCGCTGAATTGAAAAAATGCCTTTCAGATAGGAGATTCAAGAGAAATATAAAAATGTAAATAGGAAAGGGTAATTATGAGGGACTAAACAAAGTTAAATGTTTTTCATTCCTACATGGTAAGTTGATACTTGTAACTCATAATAATTTTCTCATTATTAGAGCAGTTGAAAGGAGTATATATAAACAGAGGGCTTGGGTGTGAACTAAATATAAACGATGCTATCTAAAAATAAAAAGAAGCATGAGAGAAATGCAGTGGGAGCAAGGGAAAGGGAGAGATAGAATGAGCTAAATAATCTTGCAGTAAAGGAGGTAAGAAAAAGCAGTGGGGGGAAGAAGAGAGAAGTGGTAAGAGGGGGAGGAGGTGAGCCTTATTCTTATCAAAATTGGCAGAAAGAGTGAGTAATATACAGCAAATTTGATCTAGAATTCCGAAGCAACTTTGGGTGAAAACGATGGGCATTTGTCATACGTATACTGGTATATGTTTGAAATTTGAATATTTAAATGCTTAATTATTATTTTCCATTTTTATCCATTTTAATTGACTATGCTCAGGCATTTGTTGAAAAGTTATTGACAAGTTAGTATCCTAGACATAGAAATATCCATAATATTTCTTTGGTGCAATGACATAGAAACTGAGGTCCAAAATTGAGAAATTATTTGCCCAAGGTTATAAGCAAAGATGGCATTTGAAGCCAAGTTGTTTGACTTCAAATGCACACTATAACACTTTTGTCTTAGAATAACTGCCCCTATGTGTATCTATATATTTATATATGCACATATGTGTATCTATCTATCTATATATGCATATATAATATATATATATATAGCCACCCCATATTAATATGAATTTTGTCACTAGAAAAAGCACAAGTATTTCATAGTGAATCATTGTAACTGCCTCAATCAATATTTTTAACTCTTATAGCATTTACATATAATAACAAATAGAGCCAATTGTCTCAACAATTCAAGGCAAATTAATATTTTGAAATGAAATATTCATGAAATCAATGCTTTAATTTATTTTTATTTAAAATTTAGTTTGTTGCTTTATTTCTCCACTTGTTTGCAATACCTACCAAGATTAACATATGTTTTATGAGATACACATGCACATGTTTGTCTGTATCTGCACATATACACATTCACACACATATATAAATGCATATGTGTATTCTTCTGAAAAGGAATAAATTTACTTAACTTTGTCAATTATCATGCTATCATCATTTGCTGATATAATTTTTTTTGAAGTTTCATTGGTTTACTCTGCTAGAATTATTTTAAAGATGAGATAAAGAAAACTGATAACATGATATTAAAGTTCTAAACAGTATGCTACAGTATTTTCTTGTGGGGACTATTGTAAGGAATTTAAATTACATTTTATTATAGCAGTAATCCCAAAATTAAAATGTTATCTTTATCAATATGTTTCTCCTTAAAAAAACATCTTCATGCACATCTAAGTCAACATATACAATTTTTTAGCTGCTAACTCCTTTCAAGTGAATGGTAAATTGGGTAATATATAGGATCTTATTTTGACATGTAAACCAGCTAACTAAAAAGAAAGCTTTAGTTTCCTGGATATAACATGAAAAGGGAGAGAATAATATATATAAACTTTAACCAAAAAAAAATTCTACAAGTGAGGAAAAATCCCTGTGAAATGACTTTTTAGAAAGCAAAGAACTGAAATCTGTAGTTTCTTTAGTAGAAGGTAACAGATGAAGTCCTTGAAGGAGATGGAAATTACCGGAAAAATCGCTCATTTTACATACTCCCCCAAATAAGCATACATAGCAAGTCATGTATCATACATCTTTATTACAATATACATAAGTATTTTAATCATCAACTTGTTTGGATTTCAAAATGAAGACTCCCACATATACAGCCTTTCCACTAATAAAGACACTATGATTATAAGAATTATTATGCATACTGTTGCCTACCATCATAATATATGGAACTGCTAAAAATATATCTGTAACAAGATTACTTGTGTATTGTAATATTTGACCCTCTTCTTATTAAGAACTAAAACTTCAGTTGAAGCCTAAGCTTGTAATAACACATTACCTTGGAAATGAATAAAAAGAGTAGACTAGGGAAAAAGAGATCTATAAAACAAAATCATCAATAGTTCTGGGAATTATTTCTAAATGTATTATAAATGTTGTAAAGAACCTGTATCTACAAATCTGTAGAGGAAAGTATGTGTGTATGTGTGTATATGTGCATACATGTGTGTTTATATATATACACATATACACACATGTATGTGTATATAGAAGTATATATGTGTATGTGTGTATGCATGCTATATATGTAATATATGTAGTTTTGTATATATTTACATACATATATGTATATACACACATATACATGTATATGTGTGTGCATATATATATATATAATATATATATATATATATATATATAGCCACACTATAATTGTCTGTATATGTGGTATATGTGTGTATGTTACTTTTTTAACGCCATTCCTGTTACTTTTAATGAAGATAGTTGTACACAAAAATGATGTATCATGCTATGAAATGGACAGCGGCAAACTGTTCATGTGAGATAGCAGCCAAGGATAAGGGGGAAGCAGAGGCATGGCTAGAAAGATCAGGCTGGTGTCAGGTATCTGACCAAGGCCTTGAGTTAGAAGAAGCTAACAAAGTCAAGAACATGGTGTACTGGGTGATGTCAGGTGAAATGGTAAGTCAAAGAATCGATCAATGGACCCTATCTTTAAAAGCCCTAAATTTAAATCCAACTTCAGACACTGCTGATCCTGGGAAAGATACTAAATCTCTGTCTATCTTAGTTTTCTCATCTGCAAAATAAGGAGAGTAATTAGACAAACATCTTTATGTTGTTGCGGTGCACCTAGTTGGCACAGTGGACAGAGGGCTGGCCTTGGAGTCAGGAGGACCCAAGTTAAATTCATCCTCGGACACTTACTGGCTGTGTGAATTATCTCAGCTTGCCTTGGTTCCTCATATGTAAAATGAGGTGGAGAAGGAAACTCCAAGAAACTCCAATTATCTTTGCAAAGAAAACCCTAAATGGGATCATGGATAGTAGAACATACCTGAAATAATTGAATAGCAAGACTGAGGACAAAGTGATAGAATATTTATAAAGAATTTTGCAAGCCTTAAAATACCCTAGAAGTGCTATCACCATCATTGTCACCATTATCAAGAGCAGCAGCAGCCTCATCTTCATCATCATCATCATCATCATCATTGTCGTCATCATTACAAACCAAGTAGAAGAACAAGGAGCGTAGAAATACTTGCAGAAAGTACAAAATCTAGAGAAGTTTGGATCAAGAGGTTTCTTGAGGATAAGGACCATGTTTTGTTGATGTTGCTGTATAAGCATGAGGATAACACGCTTGTCACATACTGGGCATTTATCTATTTCTTGAAAAAAACTGAATAAAAAATTTGCAAGAGCAGATCAAACAAACAACAGAAAATATATTAAACTCAAGAAATAAGGGCATTGATAATGTGATAAAATTCTCTCTCAGACAGAAATTTTTGTTTGTTTTTACTTTAAATTTCCACATCTTTTGCATACAGCCCCTTTCTTCCACCATACCACAATTGCCCTAGTTCAGGCCTTCATCATCTATTTTCTTAATGATTGAAATAGACTCCAAATTAATATCCCTGGACTCAACCTCTTTCCTCTCCCCTTTATCCTCTGGTCAGCTAACAAATTGATATTTAAAAATATGGATTTAATTGTGTCGCTTCCTTGCTCATGAAACTTTACTAGTTAGACAAAATACAAACCTCCCTGCTTCACTTCAAAATACTCTTTAAAATCTGTCTCTTGCCTGTCTTTCTAAAAGGATTCTCCATTACTCCATTTCACATAATCTGCCTTCCAGCCAAGAAGGATTAGTTGCTAAACTGGATGAATAAAAATAAAGGACTAATGGTGACACGAGGGTTACAAACCTTCGTGGGAAGACTGCTTGTCCTTTCCACAGAAATAGGTGTATTGTAAAGAGGTTTGAGTTTGAAAGAAGAGATGACTTCAATGTAGGGTATGTTCTTGAAATTCTTCATAGTTTTTCGTTCTAAATTTTCAATAGTTTGCTTTTACGGGACTGACTGTTGCTTAGGTAGGAGACTAGGGAAGGAAATATCAGTGAAATATCTGGTAGGGATGATAATTAAATGCATAAGAGCTAACAAAGTAACCAAGAGAAAGAATATAGGAAGAGAAGAAAAGAAGATTGAGGACAAATCTTAGGGAAGATGACAATAAGTGATGATGTTGTTGCATGTTCAATTTTGAAGAAGACCACTGACATCATGGGGTGATGTATTGACCTTCCAGTGAATCGAATTTAAGTGAGTCAGAGTTGCACGAAGTTGTTGGCCTCACTTTTTTATCCCAGGATCATTGAAGTCCAGAGGCAAAACAAAAGTCAAGATTACTGGTGATGACCTAAAATGCAGTGGATAATCTCGGCTTCTTCAATGTCTGACCACGCTCTGAGTGCTCCTATACCACCTGCTTCAGCTGCCTTTACAGCTGTTGAAATTAGACTGAGAGACAGACATCAGTTTCTAGGAGGTGAACAAAGGAGAAAAGTTTCACAAAAGTACTTAAACGAAGTGAAAGTAATTCAGCACTTAGTCAGCAGTGTCAAAAGCAGTAGTGAGTTCATGAAATATGACAATGGAGAGAATCATCAGAGTTGGAAATTAAGAAATTTTTAGTGGGAACAATTTCAAATGATTGATGGAATTATGGCTGGCTAGTTCAGCATTATTTATTTTGCCACTCTTTCCTGTTCAGGAAAGAAAAAATGGGCCCAGTGCTTTTGTCCTTGTGACTAGTCTGCTATCTTGAATCCCAGTCCCTGAATCATAACTTTCAATGATCTTAGAAATCATCTAGTCTATCTTCACCATTTTAAAGGTGAGAAAGCTAAGATCCAGAGAAATGAAGTGGTCTGCCAAAAATTATACAAGTATCATAGGAAAGCCAGAAATCAAGGTCCTATTCTCTGATTCCATTTGAATTGCTCAGAATTATAGAATTTCAGAATTGGATTGGACCTTAAAGGTCATTTAATCTGTCCCACACTTGGCTTCAGTCAGTACCTGACTGTGTTTGTCCTTTGTTGCCAAAGTAGGCCATGCCATCAGAGAAATGATGACATGACTTGCACTTGATTTTGTTTTGAGTGAGGGAGGGCCATGCAAGGTCACCAGCCTCACTTCTCCTCCAGAGCCATTTGAATCCAGTGACCTAATATTCATCAGGATGACTGTAGATGACCCAGGATGCTCTGGGAGACTTTGGCCCCTTTAGGGCAATGTGTAAGCAGGTACTCTGTTAGGATGAAATAATGCCCATTCATTGAATAGGCCTGTTTAAGAAGTAGCCAGTGGGTGGACTCTTTAATGAGCAAAGAAAAGAAAGACAACGGGCTGGGAGGGAAAGAGCACAGTTACTACTGATAATCAGTCTTTAGCTAGGAGGGTCCAGTAGAGAGCCTTTAGGCAAGGGACAGGGGCACCATGATGTCTGAGCTTCACAGTGCAGTAAGTTTAAGGGGAAGGAAAGAGTGGGGGAAGGAAGTGGAGAGGAGAGGTGGGGAAGGAAGGCAAAGTAGTCAGTAAAATCCAGTACCTGAATTAATATAATAGATGATATAACCTAAAAAAGGATGCTTTTAAATGAAATATTCAGAAAATCAATGCTATATTTTATTTTTTATTTAAATTATTTAGTTGGTTGTTCTATTCTCCCTTTTCAATTTTCAATTGTTACCAGTATTTTAATCGCCTTCATAAAAGTGTTAGCCTGGTCTAGTAAGTTTGCTGTATAGACTGGATAAGCAAAGCTGTTAGCTAATCATATTATGTTAGCTAACATATGTTAGCTAAGTGGGGGTGGAGAAGAAGGAGGGAATAGGCATTTTTATAGAACCTATTCTGTGCCAGATACTGTGCTAAGCACTACACATTTATATTTCATTTAGAAATTGAATTACTTCCTACTAGAGGCCTCTTTTTATTTATGCCCCCATTTCCCCTTATCCAGTGTGATGAGAAGCACAGTAGGATCTTTCACTGTTTTTGTTTTGGTATAATCACATGCCTCTGATTGAATCTTGCCTTTATCCACCAAGGGTTTTTTCTTTTTTCTTTTTTTTTTACTAGGAGTAAAATAAAGAAACTAGAGTTTCTTTAACTGGAAACAATATATGTATTTGTATTGTTAATGCAATTAAAGATCTTCCCCACCCATTAATAGGCCTGGGAACATTTGTTGAAAGGCCCACACTTTTGTTATTTAGGTTGTGGTTCTCAAGGGTTCCGATCCCCTCTGGCTCTAAAAAATGTATAAAGACTCTGAGGGTGATGTTTTGCTTTGAGGCTTGCTGACTGGAAGTGTTTGTTTGGCCAGACAAGGCTCTGGGAAGCCTCTGAGAAGCGCCACCTCCTCCTCATGCTTGAAAATCTAGATGTTGGTGCTTTCCTTTCTGGTAACTATGATCAGATAGTTGGACCTGATATATACATATATATATATATATGTATATATATATATATACATATATATATATATATGTATATATATATATACATATATATATATATATGTATGTATGTATGTATGTATGTATACATATATATTATTATGGCCCGACAGCTGGAAGCCATGTCTATTGATCTGGGATTTCACTGTATTTTCTCTGAAGATCAGGATGCTGATTTTTTCCCCTAAACTAGGTGAATGATATATATATTTGATTAAAGGAGATTGTTAATCCCTCAAAAGTTGACTTTCCTGTTAGAAAAGTAGATCAAAAAACCTGTGATAGTAGCCCCCCACATACATGTTGAGATGCTTTCTGATACTCCCAGCTGTTAGCGCCTTCTATCTCTTGAAATTATGTTCTATTATTTTTGTGCATTCTTTATTTAAATATCAGTGACAAAGAAATCCTACAAGACAGTCAAATTCTCCTTTCAATAGCTTTGATTATAAAATTACAAACTTTTATAACTGTACAATAAAATTATATATAATATCAATTTTATAACATGTTCAAAATATGGATTATTTTCCTTATAGAGAACAAGATTCACCCCTTTCCATTTCTACACATGGCTGCCATTTTTGTCTTGTTGGTTAAGTTGAAATTGTGTACAATAAAATTCTATGGAAATAAAAGATGGAGGGGAGAAATTATGATATGAAAGAACAGAAAATAAATGAAAATATCAATATGATTGCAAAGAGAATTTATGAATTAATTTAATTTTTTAAAGGTGCTCTAGGCAACAATATAAGATTCTAAGTTGCAGAATATGTTCAGACCTGCATTGATGGAGGGAATTTCCCCATCTTGAAGTTTCTTGTATCAATTAAACCACAAATCCAGGCCCTATCTCTATCATTACGTGCAGAAGATAGAATCAAAGATAGGTAACAAAGAATTAATTTAAGATTATGACACTGTTTTTGTAAAACTAATGTCAAAATATCCAAGGTTCAGAATTAGTTGAGTTTGACTTTCTTGGTGTATGTGTGTGTATGTGTGTGTTTCTTTAAGTTATATTATATGAAAACAAAGAATCAAGGAAATGGTAGAATCCTAGCTTGGGTGGATTGGATGTTAACACTGGTCGACAGAGAAGTCAGAATTTTTCAATTAGTATTTTGCTTCTGTTTGCTTTTCTAAGAATAATGATTATAAACTTGAAATGTCAGAACCAAAATATTCAGCAGAAACAATAAACACAATATATAAGTAGATATGTTCTTGATGCATTCAAGTTTAACTGCCCCATCTGAACTATATCAATCAATCATTTAACAAGCATTTATTAAGTGCTGACTATGTGCCAGACACTGTTGTAGGCAATTGGAATACAGTAAAAGTAAAACTATTTTCTTTCTCTATATAGTTTTTATTTTGAGGGGTACAACAAGATGAATGCCTATAAATACTGAATGATATGTAACACATGAATGTAAGGTTGCTTTGCAAGAAAGTGCAACATTTAAAGGGATCAGGAAAGGCTAATGCAGAAGGTGACACTTGATCTGAGTCTAGAAGGAAACAAGGAATCTCAGTAGACAGAAGTGATGAGGGATTATCTTTCAAGCCCAGAAGGTGAGCAATGAAAAGGAATGGGGACCAGAGATGGAATAGTTGGTGTGCAAATCAGAGTACAAAGAAAGTATTGAAAAGATTGAATGGGACAAGGAAGCAAAGAGATTTAAATAACTTTGGTGTTCTAGTCCTTCCATATTCTTCCCTAGTCAGAACAATTCTCTAGTCTTGCATTTAATTCAAGTCATCATAGTTTGAGAAGGAAACTGATAAACAAGTGTCCAGATGAAAGAAATAAGAATAATGAGAAACCTTGAGTACATCTAATAGGCAAGCCAGTTAAAGAAAACAGCAATACTAAACCTAGACATGAAACATTAGTGGTAGACATCAAAGTTAATTTCAAACATTTTAAAGACCATTATGTGAAAGAAATTAGTTTAACCTAAAAAGGCAAAATTAGAAACAAGTGGTAGAATTCCAAAATAAAAAAGGAAATTTTGAGAAGGACTAAAACAAAACAAAGCAAAATAAAACACAAAACTTTCTCCCAACTACAGCAGTTGAACAGTGTCATGGATGTAACCATGATATAATACATGCACAATCATTGAAGATCTACAAATAGAGACTAGATGGCCATTGGACAGGTACATAACAGTGATGATTCCTATAGTTCACAGTTTATATTAGATTGTTTCTGAGGTCCTTTCCTAATCTAGAATTTCCTGATTCTCTTCTAATAATGGATAGCTCATTTGACTTCGATGATTTTCAATCTTCGTATCAATTGAATATGGGGATTAGAATGGAATGTCTTTATCGTGCCTTTTAACTCTATCTCTTATTATTTTGTGAACTACATTAGATATAGTATAACCTTATTAACAGAAATATCAATTTCATTCAGAAAGGGCTGATCTGGTCTTGTAGATTTGTCAAGTAAGCTCACATAACTTACTGGAAGTGGGAGGAAAAGGAAGTGAGTAAGTATACACAATGAACATATACACACACACACTCTATGTATACTATATGCCAACCATTTTCCTAATCACTTTATAAATCATATCTCATTAGGAAACTTTATTGATTCCTTCTGGAGCCTTCTCTTGATTCTTTTCTCCATTCCCCCACCCAGGCATTTGCTCTCTACTTCTTAAAATTATGCTATATTATTTTCTACTTACTTTTAATTTAATTATCAGTGTGCCTGTTGTAATCCCTAGATCTAAATAGCTGATAAATAGATATAGATGGATAGATAGATGGATAGATAGATAGACAGATAGACAGATAGATAGTTAATCTTCACTTTGAATTCATGATTTCTCCATAGAGGGGTCATGATTTCCCATAGGGTCTCTGGAATTATAACTTGGTCATTGTGTTATAGAAACTTTTAAGCATTTCAAAGTTATTTGTTTTTTACAATGTTATGATACATACCCATGTGGGTATATACAAACACACACTTATATACATATACGTATACACACACATATATACATATGTATGTGTGTATATGCATGTATATATACACACACATGCATACATTGCTCTCCTGTTTCTGCTAACCTCATTTTGTATCAGACACGTGTCCTCAGTCTCCCTGAAACCCTCTCCTTCATTATTTCTTATAGCACCATCATACACTAACCCAATTTAACACAGTAATTTAGTGGAGATTTACTGTAGATATGCCCTGACTTTGGGCAGCTGGGTGGCAGAATGGATAAGAGTGTCAGGAATGGAGTCTAGAAGACTCATCTTCCTGAATTCAAATATGATCTCAGACACATAACAATTGTGTGACTGGTCAAGTTACTTAAGCCTTTTTTCTCTCACTTTCTTCATCTGTAAAATGAGCTGGAGAAGGAAATGGCCAACTACTCCAGTATCTTTGCCAAGAAAATCCTAAATGGGATCACAGAGAGTCACATATGAGTGAATAACATGCCTGACTCAAGATCAAAACACCTATCAACTATATCATATTATCTCACAGCCAACCAATGTCAGAAGGAAGAAAGATCCGGATTAGGAAGTAAAATTGCCCAGATTCAGTCATATGTAAATAATTTTAATTGACTTGACTTAGATCAGAATTGGATTCAATGTGTAGAAGTTATTGAGAAGCAGATTATAGTTTACGCAAAGGGAAATCTGCCTGAAGATTAGAGTTTTTCACAGATCCAGAATGATCTGTCTTGGGAAGTATGAACTTCCGATCTCTGGAGGTCTTCAAGTGGAGGGTGGAAAACTTCTTATCAGGGATATTGTATCCATTCTAATAGGCATTTATTAAGCATCTACTCCATCCCAGGCACTGAGCACGAAGAATATAATTTAATAAAAACGGTATTTACCCTCAAGGATTTCATAATCTAATGGGTGGAGAAAATGCACAAAAGAATTCAGAAATGTAGGAGACAGATAGAGGGTACACCTGGGAATATCTGGGACATATTGTTTGATAGTGAGCTAGAAAATCTAGCTTTTGCCCTCTGTAATGAAAAGTGTTGAGAGTAGTTTGAAACACTTCACTCTGGCCCTCCAATCAGAAGCTGAGGAAGATGGTTTCCGGGTTTATTATCATGCTGATTAGATTAGAGAAGATGAACTTAATCTGGGAAGGAGAGTCTATTCCTGGAAATTGAAACCAGGAAGAGCAACATATACAGAATGTAGTGAAATGTCTATGTAGATATGGTTTGAATTAGTTGACTTTTGAGATCTTTTCTGTCTTCAATACTTCCTGGTTCTGTGATTACATAAAATAGAAATTCATTGTAAGTTAGTAAATACAAGTATTTTTGAAATAATGGTGAAGCTCTATGGACAAATGCTAATGGAACTTGGAGTTAATGGACTAAACTTGAAGTCTTACATTTGTTGACAATTTCAAGTTGCTGAATGCTGTGTAAGAATCAGACAGGCTGTTTCTAATCTGTAAAAGGAACATAATATTATTTGCCCTAATAATAAAACTATGCAAAGCACTTTATACACCTCATCTAATTTTAAACTCACATACTCATTTATCCTACACTCACTGTAAAGTACGAAATGCAGTTGTTACTACTGCCCATTTTGTTCTTGGGAAAACTGTCAGAGAGGTTGAGACTCCCATTATTCCCCCATTCAATGTCAATGGTGTGGCATGAACCCAGGTCTTCCTGATTTCAAGTCTGTCACTCTAACCAGTATGTGACATGGCTCTTCTGATAATTACCAAGCAGAATTTTAAGAATCAAATGAGAAAACATAGACAAGACAGTGTAAAGTATTACTATAAATATAAGCCATTGTTATTATTTCTATACTAAATTAATTAGACCTCAGAATCATTTTATTTCTTTCCTAAATCTCCAGGGAATTTTATAAGTAGAATAAAGACAGGATTGGATGTGTTATGGCATGTTTACAAAAAAGCAAATTGCCTCAATTTCATATAATTCAATATTATGGAAGCCTGAAAAATCTTTCTCTCTTTTTTTTTCTTTTAGTCTTGTCTATTCATATAAAAGACATACTCTATTCTAGAAATGGCTCTTCTGTCTCCCTGTTAATTTCACCCTGTTCATTTTATGAAATTTGCCATAAGGGTAGAGGAGAAGGAAAGAAATATTAAGAGAGGATAGGGCAGGATAGGAGAAGTGGTAAGAGGGAAAAGGAGGAAAGAGGAACTGAAAAGAAGGAAAAAGTGAACAGGAAAGGAGAGATGGGGAAAACTTTATAGGATATTAACGTTATTGAAGTCGGGCAAGGTAGGGGAGAGATATAACACGTTTTTCAATGCCTACTATGTAGCGGGTGAAATTATTTCATCTGATTCTCAGTATAGCTCTGAGAGTTAAATGATGTTATTGTGCCCATTTTATAG
The DNA here is from genome assembly GCA_023548195.1 of Bettongia penicillata ogilbyi. Classification (NCBI taxonomy): domain Eukaryota; kingdom Metazoa; phylum Chordata; class Mammalia; order Diprotodontia; family Potoroidae; genus Bettongia; species Bettongia penicillata. Next base: position 4,529,490 of record JAJHZJ010000139.1, read on the forward strand.
TTGAGGAAATTGAAGCAAACAGAGTTTAAGTGACTTGTTCAAGGTCACATAGATATTTCTAAGATTGAATTTAACTCTTCCTCTTGATTCTGAGTCCAATGCTCTATCTGTCATACCACCTACCTGCCCATATACCACCTAGCTGTCTCAGTAGTTGAATATGTTTGTGATGGAGAGCGAGGTAATAACGAACGAATGAATCTTGCATACAAAATTCATCCATTCGTTATTACAGAGAGAGAGAGAGAGAGAGAGAGAGAGAGAGAGAGAGAGAGAGAGATGTATTGAATAAGGGATGAGGTGGGGTGGTCAGAATGAAAATGAAGGATCTTCAAATCCTCAGATTTGTGACCATGTAATTCTAACCTTTCTTTTTTAAATTGATGTAGCCCCATCCCCAAGAGATCATAAAAATGGGAAAGGGTCCCACATGTAAAAAATATTTATAGCAGCACTCTTTGTAGTTGCCAAAAACTGGAAATCAAGGGGATGCCTTGATGGGGCATGATTCCCTGATTGGGGAATGACTGAATAAATTATGGTATATGAATGTAATGGAGTACTACTGCACCATAATAAATTATGAACAAGAAGACTTCAGGGAGATCTGGAAGGACTTATATGATCTGATGCTGAGTGAAAGGAGTAGAACCAGGAGAACTTTACGCACAGCAACAACCACATTGTGTAAGAGTTTTTTTCTGGTAGACTTGGAACTTCATAATAATACAAGAACTTAAAAAAAAATAATTCCCAATGGTTTTATAAGACAAAATGCCTTCTACACTCAGAGAAAGAGCTATGGAATTCATTGGAAGCATGTAGCAGATCACGTTTGTCTGTTAGTGTGTGTGTGTGTGTGTGTATTATGTTTTGATTTGTTATATGATTTCTTCCATTTCTTTTAGTTCGACTACATAGGATGACTATAGTGAAAAGGTGTTCAGTAGGAAAGTATGTGTAGATCCTATATAGAATTGTATGCTGTTTTATGATAGTGATTGTAGAATATTAAAAAAATAAATAAAATAATAAAAAAATAAAAATGAATAAATTGATGTAGTCCAAAGCAGAAGGAATTAAAACCCAAACTTACTCAGAGGAAGCCATGTCTGTTGATCTTTTGATTTCTCTGTAATTTCTCTGATATTCAGGATGTTGAGGGTGGAGCTAAGATGGCAGAGTAGAAGGATGAACCTGTAGAAGCTCTGCTCCTCGTAGCCCACAAAATACCAGTAAAGCAACTCTAAACAAACTCTAGAGCACCAGAAGCCACAAAAAGAGTGAAAGGGATTTCCAGCCCAAGATAGCCTGGAAGGCCAACAGGAAAGGTCTATTGCACCAGAAGCAGAGCGGAGTACAACCCAGCCTTGGCAGGCCAGAGTGGTGATTGGATTGGAACAGGCTTCGGGTTGGAATTCTGGGTAGCAGCTGCGGTTCCCAGATTTCTCAATCCACAAATGCCAAAGACAACTTCAAAGGTCAGTGAGAAAGAGCTTTCACCTGCATGAGAAGGGAATGCAGTCTGCCTCAGGTGACCCCAGGGTGGCAGCAGTTGATGCAGCACAACAGTCATTTTTGGAGCCCTCAGCCTAAAGACCCTGGGGGAATCCCTTGGCTAATCTGGGTCTCAGCACAGAGTGGTAGTGTGATGAGGAAGAGTGCTGGCATGATGGAGCTGGAGCTGCTTGTGGAGAGGGATTTCTACTCGGAGATCGAGAATGGAAAAGTTTTTGATTTCTCTCAGACAGTTCCCAGGGCAGGAGAGAAATGAAATCCTCTACGTTGGTTGTGCCACCTTAGAGGAACTGAGAACTTGCAGGTCCCTAGAGTATACCATTCTCTTGAGAAAGGACCCAAAACTCAAGTTTACTGGCTGGAAAAAAAATGCCCAAAAAGGGAAAAAAAAAGATTATAGAAGGTTATTTTCTTGGTGAACAAGTGTTCTCTTCCATCTTTTCAGATGAAAGAAAAAAAACAATGCATACCATTAGAGAAAGACATAAAAGTCAAGGCATCCAAAACCTCAAAAATAATTATGTAATAGTCTTAGGTCATGGAAGAGCTCAAAAAAGGATTTTGAAAAGCAAGTAAGAGAACTGGAGGAAAAATTTAGAAGAGAAATGAGAGTGGTGCAAGAAAATCTTGAAAAGGGAGTTAACAGCTTTCTAAAGGAGACCTAAAAATTGCTGAAGAAAATAACAAATTTAAAAATAGGCTAACAATTGGCAGAAGAGGTCCAAAAAGCCAATGAAGAGAAGAATACTTGAAAGAGCAGAATTAGCCAAATGGAAAAAAGGTTCAAAAGCTCATGGAATAAAACCGTTATTTAAAAATTAGAATGGAGCAGGGGGAAGCTAATGACTTTATGAGAAACCAAGAAATTACAAAACAAGACCAAAGAGTGAAAAAAAAAGAGAAGATAACGTGATATACTTCATTGGAAAAACAACTGACCTGGAAAAATAGATCCAGGAGAGAAAATTTAAAAACTATTGGACCACCTGAAAGCCATGATCAAAAAAGAGCCTAGACATCACCTTTCATGAAATTATCAAGGAAGATCGTCCTGATATTCTAGAACCAGAGTATAAAATAAATATTGAAAGAATCCACCAGTCATCTCCTGAAAGAGATCTGAAAAGAAAATGTAGAAGTACTATAGTCAAATTCCAAAGTTTCTAGATCAAGGAGAAAATATTGCAAGCAGCCAGAAAGAAATAATATGAGTATTTTGTGGAAATACAATCAGGCTAACACAAGATCTAGCAGCTTCTACATTAAGGGATCAAAGGGCTTGGAATATGATATTCTAGAAGTCAAAGAAACTAGGATTAAAACAAAGAATCACCTACCTAGCAAAACTGAGTATAATACTTCAGGAGAAGAAATAGTTATTCAATGAAATAGAGGACTTTCAAGGATTCTTGATGAAAATACCAGAGGTGAATAGAAAATTTGACTTTCAAACACAAGAATCAAGAGAAGCATGAAAACATAACAGTAAAGGGAAATCATAAGAGACTTCCTAAAGTTGAACTGTTTACATTCCTACATGGAAAGATGATATCAGTAACTCTTAAAACTTTTCTCAGTATTTGGGTAGTTGGAGGAATTATACATACCTACCTGTGTGTGTGTGTGTGTGTGTGTGTGTGTGTGTGTGTGTGTGTGTGTATATATATATATGTATATATGTATATATATGTATATATATGCATATATAATACACACACAGAGGGAGAGAGAGAGAGAGAGCAGGGTGAGTTGAATATGAATTAATTATATCTAAAAAAAATTAAATTAAGGTGTGAGAGCAAAATATGGGGAGGTGAAAGGGAGAAATAGAGTGGGGCAAATTATATCCCATAAAATAGGCAGGAAAAAGCTTTTTCAATGGAAGGGGAAAGGCAGGAGGTGAGAGGGGAAATGTGAAGCTTATTCTCATCACTGTTGGCTTAAGTAGGGAAATACATACAGACTCAATTTGGTATGGAAACCTAGCTTACACTACAGAAAAGTAGGGGAGAAAGGAATAAGTGGGGTAGTGGGATGATAGAAGGAAGGTCAAATGGGAGGAGGGAGTAACAAGAAGTAATCACTTTAGGGGAGGGACAAGGTCTAAAGAAAGAATAGAATAAATAGGGGTAGGATACGATGGAGGGAAATATGATTAGTCTATCACAACATTGCTATTAGGGAAGTCTTTTGCAAAACTACACACATAGAGCCTATATTGAATTGCTTGCCTTCTCAGTGTGGATGGGTAGGGAGGGAGGAAGGGAGAAAAGTCTGAACTCAAAGTTTAAGGAATGAATGTTGAGAATTGTTTTTGCATGTAACTGGGAAATAATAATTATAGGTGATGGGGTATAGAAACATATCTTACTCTACAAGAAAATAGAGGTGATGGGTATAAGGAAGGGAGGGATTTGAAGGGAGAGTACATCGGGCCAAGGAGTAACCAGAATGGATGCTATTTCAGGATGGGGGTAAAGCGAGATGGAGAGAAAATTTGGAATTCAAAATCTTGTGTAAATGTATGTTGAAAACTAAAACTAAATAAATTAAAATTTAAAAAGGCATTATCTGCTTACCTCAATCTAATATGCTTCTCTGATTATCATTGGCAAATTCATCCTTTCTAGTCAACATTAAATATTAAAGAGGATTTTTTAAGTGTCATATAGGATTCCTGTCATTAGCCTTACATACATATGTATATATATATGAATGCATGTTTATATATGTATGTATAAGTACACTGTGTATTTGTGTATGCATGTATGCATATTTGTACACGTGAATGCATATATGTATACACATGCACACAACCTTTATATACATGCATACGTGTATTGTGTACATGTGAATTTTATAGTTGCCATGTGTTAGTAATATACATAAATCCACACTTATATAATATGGAGAGAATATGTGTGTGTGTATAATATGTTTATGTATGTCTGTATGGATGAATTTATGTATGTGTGTATTATAGGCACTACATTTATGGCCAACGCATTCCCTGATTTCCCACCACTTCACCTTTGGTTATGCTACTCCCCTTCCTACACCAAATGCCCATGTTTATCATTTCTAATGGCTAAAATGTTACTCTTGCTCCAATGTTCAGGTCAGGGAAAGAAAAACAATGAGCATTCTTTTTCTGCATTTTTTTTTGGCGGAGGGAGGAATGGGAAAAGGATGAATGAAAGAACTCATGCTGGTTGGCTTCCATATTCTTAGTCTAGGAAGATAATTAAAATTGTCCGTTTAGAGAACAGGTTAGGGTGAGAAGTGTGATTACAAAATAAAAAACATAATGATGCAACATGTGTAATACCTTTCTAAGGATTTTGGAGTAACAGTAATACATGAACACTGATAACATAATGTAGGTCTCTCATAAATATGTATTATAAACCCCACTCGTTGTATGAGGGATAAGAAAAGTATGGAGTGTGTGGAAAAACACTTTGAAGTTAGTATCTTTGCAAGGTATTTGGTGACCAACATGACAGCTTTAACAAAGAACTGTTGAATTAAAGCACATTAAGAGATGAGCAAAATGAGTCCTTGCTAACTTGTAATGGTTTTTATTGAAAGTGCTCATTTTCTGCTTTATTCTTCTATGGAAAATAGCTAGTTAGTCAGAGTGACAATAATAGAGTCACCTATTGGTGAAGTGGGACTGGAACCAGGAAGTCCTTAGTTCAAATCCTCCCTCAGATACTTACCATCCCTGTGTGACTAGGTAAGTCATTTAACCTATTTGTCTCAGTTTCCTCAACTATAAATCAAGGATAATAACATCTATCGCAGAATTTTTCTTGGGATCCAATGCAATAATATTTACTTTTAGAAAGGCAAAGAATTAAGCAAAGATGCTGAGTACAGTATCTGGCACATGATACATACTTATTTCCTTCCCAACACAGCATTATCATATAGGAATGAGTAGAAAGAGTCATAAAGTCCATAATAGGAAAAATGTAAACCTACATCTAGTTTAAGAAAATTTTCTGGAACTAGGCTAATGAGGAAAGCCTAGACCTGGTATCTTTTTGGAGAAGACATATCTCAGATTCTTCCCTAATTTGTTTGCATGAGTATTTAACTAGATAGAGAAGCAACAGGCTGTTCATGGACAGAGTGGAAGACCTAAGTTCAAATCCCACCCCGAAGAAATATTAATTGTATGACTATAGGAAAGTCCCTCCACTTTTTAGACCCCCCAATTACTCTGCAATACTGACAGTTACATAGTACTTACTGCTCTGCATCTATGAAAGGAGTATCTGAACTGGTAGTTCCCCATAATGACTACATCACAGGTCTGGACTTCCAAAACTTTAGGAAAATATTTTTACTGCTTTGCTCTGTCTTTCAGCCTTTCATTTTTCCTCTCTTGCTTTTGTATTTCTCACTACACTTTATGACAGCTCAAATGATATATAGGGAGAAAAATGCAATGTTTTTTCAATGCAAAATTTTACATATTTTCAGAACTTTTGAGGAATCATACATCTAAGATCAAGTTAAGTTTATCTTATTGTCATTTACTGCTATTCTTGGCCCCTTCTTACCCTTCCAGTGTTTTTACATTTCTCTTTGCTCTACCTTATTGCAGATCCTTCTATCTCTCCTTCTTATGTCTTTTTGATTTGTTGTTTCCCGTGTCTAAAATGGTATTCTCCCTTACCTCCATCTCTTATGTTCCAGGCTTTCTTCAAGACGCAACTCAAGCCTCACCTTCTGTAAGAGGCTTCTCTCAGCCCCTTTAGCTTTAAGTCTCTTCCTTTCTCAAGTTATTTTTCATCTACTCTTTATATATCTTATATGTGCATAGACATTCATATGCTGTCGTCTGTACACAGTTAGCATTTAGTAAATGACTGTTGACTTAATGAATGGCAATAATGTATAAGACTCACCAACTGATGTTGCAGAATCCAGTTTCATTCTAAAGCAAGGGTAAATTTGATTCTAAAGCAAAGATGAGCAAATCATATGCATTGAAGTGGTTTCTCTATAAATTATTTGGTTATGAGGGGCAGCTAGGTGGTGCAGTGGAAAGGACACCAGTGCAGGAGTCAGGAGGACCTGAGTTCAATCTCACCTCAGACACCTGACACTTACTAGCAGTGTGACCTTGGGCAAGTCACTGAACCCCAATTGCCTCATCCTGGGTCATCTCCAGTCATAGTGATAAATATCTGGTCACAGGATACACATGACTCTGGAGGAGAAGTGAGCTTGGTGACCTGCACAGCCCTCCCTCATTCAAAAGCAAAGTCAAGTGCAAATCATGTCATTATTTCTCTGACGGCATAGTCTTCTTTGGCAATGAAGGATGAACACACACACACACTAGTCATGGGGGGGAATTTAGGTGGCACAGGGCATAGAGTGACAGGCCTGTAGTCAGGAAGACCAGAGCTCAATATAGTCTCAGACATTTACTGTCTGTGATGTTAGGCACATCCCTTAACCCTGTTTGCCTCGATCCCTTCATCTATAAAATGATCTGTAAAAGGGAAAATGCAAATCACCCCAATATGTATGCCAAGAAAATCCCAAATGGGGTCAAAAATAGTAGGAGATAACTTAAAAACTACTTAGAAATATTTAGTTATAAATTGATAGAATATTAAATATGAATAAGACCTCTCTCTCTTCCTCTCTTCTCTCCTCCACTCCCCATAATTTTACATAAGTATAATAAAATCATACTAATATAATTGAGTTCTGGAGTATTATAGCTAGAAGATACATCATTATATTATTTTGAAATTGAACTTTGAGGACTGCAAAACATTTTACCTACATTATTTAATTTTACCTTCATGAGTCTGCAATTTAAGAATTCACCATTTTATACATGCTGCTCAAATAAATGGCCTCACATAGCTAATGAGATGATGCAAAATTATTTTGTACCCATATTTTTCTTATTTCCAAGACTTGATTTTTCCTCTAATGATAAGTTTTCTCTTATTCCACCTTCAGTAACCTAATATCTATTTCTGTTTATTTGTTTTATTCTTCCCAAGGCATACAGCTCTATAATAAAATTCCTATATGATTTCAGGCAAGTTAATCAACACTCCCTAGACCTTGTTACCTTCAAATATAAAATGAATGGTTCTGTATTAATATGATTCTTTCCTTCTCTAAATCTGTGATCCTTTGATCTTTTGATCTCCATGAGTTCTTTATAAAATGAAACTGGTTAGTCTTGGGTCAGGAGTGGCTAACTTAGATTCAATTAGCTTATTTTTTCTCTTATATTTTGAAAATTATTTCCAGATAACAATTTCCTTTTTAATCCTGTTTATCTTATTCTGTGCATTTAAAACAGAGACATCGATTTTTGTGTATATACACACATATATACACACACGCATGTATGCATATGTATACACACATACACATACATATACACATACTTGCTCATATGTTACACATATACATATATGTATATGCACATATATATAGATGTTTATATATATAACCTATTATACTTATAAATTGTCTAATTCAATCTTTTCATTTCACAAATGAGGGAAAAGGCACCTAGAAATGTTAAATGACTTAAAACAACAGAATTAATATAAACTATGCCATAGAACTCAGATTTTCTAACCCATAGGTTAATGATCCCGGTGTTCCCAATGGTATTCTATCATTGGTATAATTTTATGAAGAGTATCAAGTTATAATTTACAATCAGTTCTGTGTTTGGGTAGCTGTACTATTCTTTCTCTCTCTCTCTCTCTCTCTCTCACACACACACACACACACACACACACACACACACACACACACTCAATTGCTACAATGAATCACTTAAATACATACTTCACTTCCAAATAGGAAATCTATTTATATATATATATGTATATATATATATATATACATATATATATATATATATATATATCTGAAATCAAGGGAAAATTAATTTGTTACCAGAAAAAATGATCAGGAGTTTTTCAGAAGTTTGAATCTTTGTTCAGCTCAGGCATTATCTGCCTTGAGTAGGTCAGTTTCCATGGTGATGAAAAGCATTAAGGCATCTAAGCTTTGGTTCCACTGTTTAATTCTTTTCTTTAACACCTGGGTTGAATGTGTTGATACTCAATCTAGATTTTAAACATTTGTATTGAAATAAACATTTTTTCTTAAAAGTTAACAAGTATTGAATTGCATTAGTATTATTGAATGATTCATAGAGTAATATCACTTCTTGATCTTGTCTTATATAATTGTAAGAATTACTTTTAACAGATCAAAATAATGTACATGACTTTCTCAATTTTCACACAGATCGACATTTAATTCAATTCAACAAACATTTATTGAATGCTCGCCTTTGTGGTGATCAGTCTAATAATCTTTCCTTCTCAGTTTTTATAGACACTAGATACAAAGAGAGAGATATGTTTCATAGCCACACATATTCTGTTATTTTATAGTTGGTGGTTCAGGAACTGAAAAATAAGAAATAGAAAATGAATACCTATGGGAATTCTCTCGGTAAGTGTGATTAAATTCAATATTGAATGAATTTTGAAGAAGGAGAAAAAATGAGGTTCTATTAAATTCCTTCTATTGTTCAAACATTGACTTGCTACCTAAATCAGGAAGAAGCAAACAGTAAAAGAAAACTACGCATCAACATTTCTTTTCTCCTATCTGCACCTCCCACCTGCCTTCCTCTGCCCTGTTCTGTTCTGTCCTATCCTCTTCTCTCCTGTTACTCCTCAGCTGATTGCTGATTGGTATGGGAACTTGGAATAACTCCATCCCTAAAGTGAGCATCACATTTCTCTGTAGGCAACTTGGTAGTTGCAGGACTCTAATTTGGACAGTAATCAGTCTAGATTGCCATAGCTCAGAACTTTCAGGTCCAGAGGTAGTGCAGCCTCACTCTCTCCAGTAGGAGAGATAAAAAGAATGTGCCAAGGTTCTCAGGTCAGATAATTTTTTTCAATATATACTTTATTTTTCCCTAATTACATATAGAACATTTTTTTTCAGATTTTGAGTTCCAAATTCTCTTTTTTTCTCCCTTCCTCTCCTCTCTCTCTCATTGAAGAGCCAAGCAATTTGATACAGGTTATATATGTGTAGTCATGCAAAACATGCTTCTATGTAAGTCATGTTGTGTAAGAAAACCCACACAATAAAAATATGCTGAAGAAAAAGTGTCTTTGACCTTTATTCATACTCCACCACTTCTTTCTATGGAGAAAGACAACACCTCTCATCATAAATTTAGGTAATTTTCCATAATGGGTTAGATATTCTGGGCCAAGCCTAATTCAAGCCATATAGTTCAAGGACTAATGCATGCAATTAGAGCATAATGATATAATCTTGTATGATGATGACTTTAACAAACAAATGCTTATTCAGCAATAAAAAAGAAATACCATTGATTCAACTGCATCTATTTCTTCTTCACTTCTGAATGTATCACGGCAGTAGTCATAGATCGAAAAATGTTGGCTCCAAGCACAATGAGAATTCTAGCAAGTCTGAGAAACCCTGGCCTTTTTCATGTAATGAGGAAGCCATACCAATAGCAGAAGCTCCATTCTTCCAAAATAATGAAGTTTGAATAAGACCTCTTTGTCCTTCAAAGAGAAATCAATCCAGCCTACTAAAAATCAGATATTTTCCCTACCAAAACATAAGTTTTCATTGTCTTAAAATGAAGTAGGTTACATTAGTCACATAAAAATGGCTCAGTAAACTGCCTTTTGTTTATGAAACACAGATTGCATATACATACGCATATAAGATAGTATTTTATGTTAGAAAAACAACATTAGGAAGGGTTGAGCCAAGAAAAAACAATATCAAAATTCATCTGGAAGGAAAAAAAGTTCAGAATATCAAGGAAATTAATATAATTAATTAATTAATCAATAAAATGAAAATTAATTATTTATTAATAAAATTAATAAAAAGAAATGCTATGGCCAAGTGGTCTAGCCCTACTAGATCTCAAATTGGATTATGAAGCTGCAATTATAAAAAGCACTTGGCACTGGCTAATAAAGAGAGGGATAGACCCGTGGAATAGGTTAGGTGCTCAAGACACAGTAGTCAGTGAATATAACAATCCACTTTTTGATAAACTCAAAGACCCCAACTTCTAGGATAAGAACTCATTGTTTGACAAAAATTGCTTGGAAAACTGGATTACAGTGTGGGGGCAACTGGGAATAGACCAATGCCTGACACCGTATACAAGAATAAAATCCAAGTGGGTACATGATCTAGGTATAGAGCTTGATACTATAAACAAGTTAATGGAGCAAGAAATAATGTATTATCAGATTTATGGAGGATGGAGAAATCTTTGACTCAATGAGATAGAAAATATTATGAAGTGCAAAATGGATAATTTTGATCATATTAAATTTAAAAGTTTTTGCACAAACAAATCCAATGCAACCAAGATTAGGAGAGAAGCAGAAAACTGGGAAAGAATTTTTGTACCTTGTGTCTGTGATGAAGGTCTCATTTCTCATATGTATAGAGAACTAAGTCAAATGCACAAGAATACAATTCATTCCCCAATTGATGAATTATCAAAGGATATGAAAAGTCAGGTTTCAGAGGAAAAAAATTAATCTTTCTATAGTCATATGAAAAAATGATCTAAATCACCATTGATTAGAGAGATGCAAAGCAAAACAACTCTGTGATACCACATCACACCCATCAGATTGGCTAAAATGACGAAAGAGGAAGATGATAAGTGTTGGAGAAGGAGTGGGAGAGTTGGAACACTAACTTATTGTTGGAACACTAATTTATTGTCGGTGGAGCTGTGAGCTCCAACCATTCTGGAGAGCAATTTGGAACTATGCCCAAAAGGCTGCAAAAATGTGTATACCCTTTCACCCAGGAAATATGCTTCTAGGACTGTACTCCCAAAAGAATATAAAAATAGGAAAGGGTCCCACATGTACAAAAACATTTAGCAGCTCTCTTTGTGGTGGCCAAATTCTGAAAGTCAAAGGGATGCCCATCAATTTGGGAATGGCTGAATAAATTGTGTTATGTGAATGCAATCGAACGCTACTTTCCTATAAGAAATGATGAACAGGAAGACTTCAGAGAGGACTGGAGAGACTTATGTGAATTGATGCTGAGTGAGAGGAGCAGAACTTTGTACATAGTAACAACCACAATGTGTGAGGGATTTTTCTCGTAGACTTAGTATTTCACTGCAATGCAAGGACTTAAAAAATTCTCAATGGACTCTTCAGGGAAGAAATTCTTCACGTAGACTTAGTAATTCACTGCAATGCAAGGACTTAAAAAATTCTCAATGGACTCTTCCACATCCAGAGAAAGAACTGTGAAATTTGGTGGCAGAATGAAGTGGACCATTTTTTTTTTTTGCATTATGCTTTGTTTTGTTTTATGCTTTCTCCCATTAATTTTTTTTTTGTGCAACATGCCTGAGGTGAAAATGTATTTAACAGAAATGTATTGTGGAACCCATATAAAATTCTATGAGAAGAGAGAGAGACTGGGGAAGCACAGGCAAGGAGGGGAAGAAGTCTGATATATGGAAGTGATTGCAGAATACCAAGAACAAAACAATTTAATTAAACAAATAAAGAAAAGCAACTTTAATTTTTATTCTTTTAAGCATCTTTAAGCTTAAAATGAAGAAAAAACCCTTTTCTGACCTTTTCAGAGTGTATGTACCTGTGTCACTGATATAAAAAGGAATTCCATGGGTATATGCAAAAGCAGCAAGTACTATATTTACATAATAAAATTCACACAAAGGGATAGTAAATTAAAGTGTCTGTATGACATAGTTCCAATACATAAGCATGTCTGTATATGACTTTAATTTGATCTCATTTAATTGAAGGTAAAATAATTACCCCAAGACAAAATTATGAAGTTATCTATAGATTGTCTTTGGCATCATTCTGTTCTTTTGTATTTTGGTGGCAGAAATTATGTCTAATATCATCACTTATTCTACCCACCTTTCATATCACAAAGATGTGAAAATTATCAACCAAAAGCAGTACTTCAACATACCTTTCCTGACAGGTCAACAAGGGGGAAGAAGCAGACCGGGACAATTCCAGAATGAGAATGAGTTTCAACAGTGAAGCCTCAGAGAGGAAGCAGCTCCAGTAATAGAGACAGGCAGATGTGCAGTTCAATCTACGTGATGTTTCATTCATTAGTGGCCCACTGAAGCCTGAAAGTTGTGAGGTTGGGTGGGTTGGGGTTTGAGTGTTTCTGGGCATAGTGTTGTACTTCATTGTGTGGTCCTGGTTTTAACAGCCTGATTTGTGGAATTTCAGGATTCAGTAACGCAACTCTGTGCCTGTGAGAGGTCCTATGCTGGAAAATTTTAAATAATCAGCTTGCCTCCCTCCACTCTCCCACCAAAACAAACAAACAAACAAATAAAAAACGAAACAAAAATGTATGCATCATCTATACTTAAATTTAATCTAAGTTGCTAGCATTTTCTCCTTTGCTTTCTCAAGTCTAGGAAATTAATAAAATAGAAATTATGTCTGATGTAGTATTTGCAGATTTGCAAAATATAAATGGTCACACTGAAATTTTAAGTATTGGCCTACATGAGTCTGTTCAAAATGGTTCTAATATGCATCTGAGAATATTTGAAAGTCACCTAGACTTGAACTCAGGACATAAGTGCAGGCTTCAAAGCAAGGTTTCTCTTGAGTGTGACACCAGCCATGATTTTTAATCTCGCTGAGGCACTGTTTCCTCAGGGATGAAATGAAGAGATTAGAATTATGACCTCTATGGTCCCCACTAAGTTTAAATATATTGTTCTCTGATTTTCTTTATAATGCTGTACACTGCATAGCATGATTAATTCTGAGGCAGTAGTAGATAGAAGGCTGAGCCTAAAGTCAGGAAGGGCTGAGTTCAAATTGTGCCTTATTTTCTATAACAAAGAAAAATTGTTTTTCTATATCTGCCTTGGTTTCCTCAACTTTAAAATAGCAATAACATTTACCTCCCGGGGTTGTTGTAAGTGAATTAACACAGGTAAAGCATTTTGCAAACCTCAAAGTGCTACATAAATGCTAACTATAATTATCATTTGAGAAAATTGGCACCATTTTCATTTTTTGCAGATCCTGAAACTGAAAATGGTTAAGAAGTCCCTCCAGTATCCAAGTAAGCAAGGTCACATGACTTATCAATAGCAAATTTGAGTAGAACTCAGGTTTCCTGAACATTAGTTATCTACTACAAAACTAAGGAAGTTCTGTTCTTAAGATGTATGGGAACAGTGGAGAGGAAAATTCAACAGAGTATGCTGTAGTTTCTTCCTTTACAATCACAAATCCTAGAGTCTGCATTACTGAACATGTCTTTCCCACTGTTTTGCTCTCTGCTAATACTCATTTGCCAGTTTGTTCTTTTGTGTTCCCATGTACACTAGAATAACGTTAGTTCCCCTTAATTGCCGTTACTACCCCAGGAAGCAGGGCAAGTGGATTCCTGAAAACAAGTTATCTCCCACAGGTACATATAATATATAGGTGTTAGAAGCAATATGTTTAAGCTTGATAGGATGAAATTTGAGAGATTTTTTCATTAAAAGGTATAATAATCACTGTCAAGTATCAATTGGCTCAGAGAGCTACAGGCTCAGGCTCAAAAAAGCATTTACAACATCACTTCTTGATCCCTTGAATACAAAACAACCCAAAGGTGTGCCAAGCCACTGCCCCTGATGTTCAGTAAGTAGGCCTCAGTGGGCAACCCAGGAAAGGAAGTGTAATGCCAAAGTGATATTCACAGAGTCTACAGAGGTCATGGATATCCTGGTGCCATTCTGAATTGCAAAATCCAACAGACTCTCCACATAGAAGATAGAACCAAAACATTTGTTAAGACATCAGAAAGCCAAATCCATCATAGTAACAAAGATGTCTAACATAATAACAATGCAAAGGGCAACACCAACCCCAAGTCTTCCTTCTGTTAGGCTTCCCAAAAGCCAACTTGCTTAAACAAAACCACAAACAAGCTCTCTCACTCATGCTAGCCAACTGCTTGCTCACCTGCATCCTTCCTAGCTCTGACTGCTTTCATGGCTAACTTCCTTCCAACTCTGCTCCAGCTCCACCTCTCCCTGTTCAACCCTTTCTGCTCCACTGTTCACTGTCCTTCCTCCCTGAGTCATGTGACTCAGGCTTCCATGTGGCCCAGGCAGGTCACATGGGCCTATTAATTAATGGGAAAGACATTCCCATTTAAATTATCATTATAGGGAACTTTGCTCAGATAAATCAATTAGATATCCTTAAGACCTATTTTCTTTAGCCTCTTTATGGCTAAGTAAATCTCTTTTTATTAAATATTGAAATGTCCTTCAAGTATCTCATGATCCATTATGGAACCTAAATTACCAAAGGATTGGTCTAAGTCAGGTCCAGACCACAAAACCCATTTTTATTCATCAATCCGCATTCCTCCATGATTATACTAATGATTATGCTAACCTACAAGAATCTCTCACTACATCACACAGGTCAAATTATTATGCATATTATTAATATATGTCATTTATTTTTTCAAAATTAATTACAATGGAATCTTCACATGTTCACATTTGTCAATTGTGTAGATAACATTACTATTGACTCTCCATTTTTTTTAATTGAAAGACAAATCCCATTCCAGTTCAACATATCTCTAATGTACAAATTAAACTAGTTAAATGCCCTATTTACTCACAAGTAAAAAAGTGATAGAAGTACTATCTTAATTTTATCCCTTTTTTCTTTAATATTGTATGTAACCCTGATACATTGGCTTGTGTTCCCAAGAGAGTTTGCAGTCAGGGGATGGGAGATTATTGCAACATGCAATTGAAAGCAACGAGAAATTATTAATTTTATTGCATTTAATCTGAATCTCCTTTTTCATTGGAATAATATTTGGGGTACAATTATTACTTTGGAGGTAATCATTATTTTCCATTTATATACCTGCTTCATTTTTCATGTAATATATTTGCAAGGCACTGTTTCATGTGTGCTATGTAAGAAAAAAGGAAGAACAAAAGCATTACCCCACTCAGTAGAGCACTTTAAAAAGACATGGAACAGACCCAAAAACATAGCAGTAAAAGATTTTCATTTGTTTTGGGTGAATTTCAAGGGTTTTTCTGATGCCTTTACCACTTTTCTCTAATCCCATGGATTTTCTTCAGTGACAGCAATAGCTGCTTATCAAAGGAGTAAGATTTTGATGAAGACCAAATGATAGAGCTCAATGAAGTTTAACCTTTCCCCCTTCCAGTCCTCTTTGGTTTCCTTAGCTTTTCAATAACTAACTATAAAACTATTGATGTGTTGTTAAGAAAGGCAAGTCTGTTTTATTATTGAGAGAACTTAAAACTTAAGAATTCTTTTTTTTTTTACTTTTGTGCAAGGCAAGAGAAATTTATATTACTTTCTCTAGCTTTACAAACTTATAAGAAAGAAATAAGAGAATATCACTAACTTGACCTCCCATATGAATTTATCTCCCTAGTGCCCAAGAACTTTAGTAATCTTGACCACAGATAATCATGATGAACTTCATTTTGGAAATGGGAGAATGGAAATGGGAAAAGCTAGAGTATTTTAATTGACAATTATTATTTTTGTAACTTATGAATTTCCAAGTATACTCCTATCTCCATTACCTAATGAATCTTGCCTCATAATAAATATTAAAAAGAAAAAATGACATTTTGATTGTGTTAGACAACATTTCATAACAATACTCACCCCACCCCCACCCCTGTAATGAATGAAGGAACATATTTATTTATTTATTTATAGGGTCAAACTTTGTTATTGCAATTACGCAGCATTTAGTGCTTATTTTATTATTTGTATTTTCAATTTTGGAATTCAATATATAGATTCATCCATATATACATGTACATAAATATGAATACATGTATACATACATAAATGTGTATGTGTGTATATATGTAATATATGCATATGTATATGCATATGTACATGCATGTAGGCATATATGCACATATATGTATATATATATATCGCTTGATTTTGTTTATTTCACTTTCCATTATTCACATTAAAAATCATTTTGTTTCTGAACCATGACAAATGGTTTCTCGTGGCAAAGAATATTTGCATAATACAATTTTGTATTACTTTCCATTGAATTCACGTCCCACAATTCTTTACCCATTCCTTGATAGCTGGGCCTCTTTTGTGTTCTTAAGTCTTCGCTACTACACAGTGCTACTCTTAAAATTTTGGCTTATATGGAACATTTCTGTCTGCTTTTGACTTCATTGGATATATATATATATATATATATATATATATATATATATATTCATTTCTGGTATACATGTATCAAAGGTTTTGTGCAAGTCTTTTACAATGTGCCTTTTATAATAAAGCAGAATATTTATTTAGTGCTTACTGTGATATGACATGTTGTTCTAAGGTTATTATATTGCTAAAATGCTTTCCACTTTTTGAAGCAGTTTTTTCTCCCAATAAAGGAGCCCTTACTCTAAGCAATTAACTTTCTCTAGTTTATTGGAAATTGGACTTTCTACACTTAGTCTCAATCGTGAGATTTCTTTGATTATTTATTTTTTTTAATTTTGTTTTTCATTTTTAACACAGTTTATAACAGATAAAACAATTCAAACTTATGGTCAGGTGATACTTCTTTTTAAAGCATTTACAATATGGATCACAAAAGATTTTTTTTTAAACACGAACCAAATTAGACACAAATAATATTCATGTTGCTAATTTCACAAGCTCTTGACCTTATCTCCACAGTATTACTAGGAATTAAAGGACCTTAACTTATTGTTGTTGGTCTAAAGTCCTAAGCCTAATAGCTCAATTTTATATTTAACCTCGAATGTTCCCCTACCAATAATCTTTAATTTAATAGATCTGACATTAAGTTTGCAAACCTTTTGACAATACAAAATTGCCACCAAGAGGAGGGACATTGCAGGGATGCAATATCTCCCCAACTTCATCTCAATTCCAGGCAGTATTAGATTGTCCACTTGCATTCAGTCAGGCTAAAAGTCTGTCAGGTGTCAGTGGGAAAATTGAGTCAGGAGAATTCTAACTCAGCACGGGCTGAACAGATGTTGTCCCACCCTTCCCATGAGATCACCTTTTGCAGTTCATACCAGCATAGCACCAGCTTACTGGCATCATGGATTGGAGGCTCAGATCACCTTTCTTGCTACCTATACTTGGAGTTAGACTCAGAAGAACAGTTACTTAATAGTCCCATAGCATCAAAAAACATCAAGTTCCAATAACCAGATTTCAAATATGATTATAACTTCACTTTGGCTAAGGAACATCTTTTGAGGCAAGTCTTAAGTGGCTTTCATACCTTTCTATACATGTTCTAGTTCCTGATTAAATAGCAATCATAAAATCAAATTTACCATTAAAACCTTAACTTTTCAATAAATGGCAAATTTTACCCAAGGTTACCTTCCTCTAGGAAATTTTGACTGAAATTCTTTTCCCCAAACTATAGATGTCATTGATTTATTCTCAGTAATTAATTCAGTCAATTGTTTTACTACCAAATGCTTTTACTTCACTTTGTAACACGTCCAATTTTTCTCCCCATCACTCCCCTCCCCCCACTTCCTAATATCTTGCATTTTGATTACTCCTTCCCTCAATTTACCCTTCCTTCTATTATACCCCACCTTCTTTTTATCCCCATATTCTCTCTTTTCATGTAGGGCAAGATAAATTTTTATCCCCCATTCCCTGTAGTTCGTATTTCCCGATTATATGCAACAAAAATTCTCAATATTCACTGCTAATACTTTGAATTCCAACTTCTCTCCCTCCCCCCTCCTTCTTCAACCCCACTGAGAAGGTAAGCAATTCAGTACGGACTAAATATGTGTCGTTTTGCAAAAGACTTCCATAATAATCATGTTGTGTAATACTGATTATATTGCCCTCTGTCCTACTCTATCCTCCCTTATCCCCCCCACAACTGACCTTGTCCATTCTCCAAAGTGTTTATTCCTAGTAACTCCCTTCTCTCATTTGCTCTCCCTTCTATCATTCCCCTCAACCCACTTGTTACCTCCTCCCGTACTTTCCTGTGGTGTGATATAAATTTTCATATCAAATTTAGTGAGTATGCTATTCTCTCCTTCAGCCACATGTGGAGAGAGTAGCTTCATTTTTCCCCTCTCTTCTTCTCCCTTTTCTCCTCTTCCTCCATTGAACAAGGTTTTTCTTATCTCTTTTGTGAGTTATAGCCTGCCCCGTTCCTTTTCTCCCTTTCTATTCCCGGCACTTTCCCTCCTCACCCCTTAATTTTTATTTCACTTCACTTCATTTCATTTTATTTTTTGTGTGGATATCATGTCTTCTGATTCAACACACTCTATACTCTCTATCTCTCTATTTATCTGTCTCTCAATGTGTGTGTGTATGTACAATCTCTCGATCTACCCATATACTGAGAAAAAATTCACAAATTATAAATATTTTATTTCCATGTAGTAATGTAAATAGTTCAGCTTTAGAGAATCTGCTATGATTTTTCTTTCCTGTTTACCTCCTCATGCTTCTCTTGATTTTTGTCCTGAGAAATTACATTTTCTGTACAAATCTGGTCTTTTCCTCAATATGAATGATTGAAAGTCCTCTATATCACTGAATGACCATTTATTTCCTTGAAGCATTATACTCAGATTTGCTGGGTAGGTGAGTCTTGGTTTCAATCCCAGTTCCTTTAGCCGCTGAAATATCTCATTCCAAGCCCTTTGACCCCTTAATATTGAAGCTGCCAGATCCTGTGTTATCCTGACTATATTTCCACAATATTCAAATTGTTTCTTTCTAGCTGCTTACAATATTTTCTCCGTGATCTGAGAACTCTGAAATTTGGCCAAAATATTCCTAGAAGTTTTTCTGTTTGGGTCTCTTTCAGGAGGTGATCAGTGAATTCTTTTAATATTTGTTTTGCCCTCTGATTCTAGAACATCAGGGCAGTTTTCCTTGATAATTTCATGGAAGATAATGTCTAGGCTCTTTTTTTGATCATGACTTTCAGGTAGTCCCTTAATTTTTAAATTGTTTCTCCTGGATCTATTTTCCAGGTCAGTTGTTTTTCCAATGAGATGGTTCACATTATCTTCTGTTTTTTCAAACGTTTGATTGTGTTTATTAATTGCTTGGTTTAACTTGTAGTCATTCATTTCCCTGAACTCAATTCCCTCTTTCAACCAATTATTTTGTTCAGTGAACTTTCGGACCTTCTCCTCCATTTGGCTAAGTCTACTTTCTAAAGCCTCCTTCTCCTCATTGGCTTTTTGAACCTCTTTTTTCCAGTTGATTTAGCCTCTTTTTAAAGCTGTTATTTTCCTCAGCATTTTTTTTTTTGGTTCTCTTTAGCAAGCATCTAACTTGTTTTTTAAGTTCTTCTATTGCCTGAGCTCATTTTAAGTTCCCTTTGGAGGCCTCAGAGGCAGAGGCCTTGACTTCTGATAGCATGCCTTGTTCTTCCTAATCTGAAAGGATGAGGTGAGACACCTGTTCCCCAAGAAAGTCATCTTGTATGGTGTTTTATTTTTCCTTTTTTGAGCATTTTCCCAGTCAGTTACTTGATTCTGAGTTTCCTCTCCACAACTACCTCCCCTCCATTTCTGCCAAGCCAGCACTAGGGGCTGAGATTCAGATGAGCTGCTCCAAACTCTCAGGGGCTTTAGGCAGGGGCAATGCTGCTATTCAGTGTGAGATTAAGGTCAGCTACTCAAGTTGGGGCAGGGTTGCCACACAGGGCTTAGATCTCTCAAGGACTTAGGATGAGACTTTCTACACTGAATGTGGGCTGCTGCCTGCTTGGGGAGCCCAGTCTGCTGCTGCCTCCACTGCTGCCACCTGAGGAGGCCCTAGTTATGGGCATACCCTGCTCCTTCTCAGCTAGCTGAAAAGACCCTCTCACTGGCCTTTGGTGCGTGTGGGTTGAGGGATCTGTGCTGCCTCTGGACAGTCTGTACCTGAAGCCTGCTACCATCTCCTTCTCTCAGTGCCAATTGACCAAGACTGGGCTGGACTCTACCCTGAGGTCCAGTGTGACAGATCTTTCACTTTGGTCTTTCAGGTCACTCTGGGCTAGAAATCTCCTCCACTCCATTGTTCTGTGGCTTCTGCTGCTCTAGAATTTGTTGAGAGTTCTTCTTTACAAGTATTTTATGGGCTATGTGGTAAGAGCTAGTGTATGTGTGTCTTTCCACTCCACCATCTTGGCTCCTTTCTCTCAATCGTGTGTTTTAAAATTGATTTGTTGGGTATCTCATCACTTATTTTACCCTACTTTAGGGAGGATGACTTAATTGAATAAATGAATAAACCATAACTTTTACAGCTTGTTCAATGTTGTCTCAAATTTAATTCAACTCCTGAAAGAATGTGTTGTCATTGTTTAGTTGTTCAATCACATCTGACTCTTTGTGACCCATGCACCATAGCACACCAGACCTAACTCCCACTATCTCCTGAAGTTTGTTCAAGCTCTTTCTCATTACCTCCATGACAATATGTGTCCAATTCATTCTCTACTTTCTCTTTCTTCTTTTCTCTTTAATCTTTTCCAGGGTCAGCATCTTTTCCAATAAGTCCTGTCTTCTCATTTTGTTACCAAAATACTTAAAATTCAGTCTCAGTCTTTGATTTTTGAGTGGATAACTTGAATTGATTTGTTTTAAGCATTGGCTGATTTCATCTCCTTCTTGTCCAAGGGACTCTCTATAATCTTCTCAAACACCACAATTAAAAGTGATCAATTCACTATGCTCAACATTCTTTATAGTACAGTCTTCATAACCACATGTTTTGACTGGAAAAATTAACTTTGACTATTCAGACATTTGTTGGATAGGTGATATCTGTATTTTTTTTTTTAGTAAACTGTCCCTCGTTTTCTTTCCAAGGACCAAGTGTCTTCTAATTTCATGACTGCTGTCACCAGTTGAAATAGTTTTTCTCTCCAATAATATAAAATCTGACACAGTTTCCTTTTATTCTCCTTCCAGTTGTCAGGAAACAACAGGATCAGTTGCCAGGATTTTAGGGGTTTTCTTTGTTTGTTTTGATTTTGTTTTTAAATTAAACTTCAGGTTGACTTTTACACTCTCCTCTTTTACCCTCTTCAAGAGCCTTCTTAATTCCACTTCACTTTTATTTTCTGTATCAGAGTGGCATCAGCTACATATTCAAGATTGCTGATATTTCTCCCAGGAACCCTCATTTGAGCTTCGATTCATAAAGTCTAGCATTTCCCATAATGGGCTATGTATATAAGTTAAAGAAATAAGAGGACAATATACAACCCTTCTGTGCTCCTTTTCCAATCCTGAACTAATCTTGCTGCATGTTCAGTTCTAATTTTTCTACTTGATCCATGTGCAGTTTCCTCAGCAAACAAGTAAGATCATCTTGTACTCCCATCTCTTTCAGTACTCACCATATTTTATTGTGATTCACAGTTAAATACTTTAGTGAAGTCAATGAAGCAGAAGTAGATTGTTTCCCCCTCTGGAATTGCCTTTATTTCTCCAAAATCCAGTGAGTGTAGGCAATTTGGTCTCTAGTTTCTCTGATTCTTTGAAAATCAGCCTATTCTGGTAATTTTCAGTTCACATGTTGCTGAAGCCTACCTTATAGAATCTTAAGTATAACCTTGCTAGTATGTGAAATGAGTGCAATTGTTTGATAATCTGAACATTCCTTGGCTTCCCCTTCTTTAGAACTGTGACAAAAACTGATTTTTTTTTTCTTTTTCTGTACCACATTACTTCCCTTTTATTTTTCAAGTTTGAAAAATTATTTTACAGCACATTTCCAACAACCGTTGTACACAGCCTCAGGCTCAGGAGTTAGGCTGTAATTCTGTCTTTGGGTTGAGAAGTTTTTTGCTAAACCTAAAACCATTAAGCTATATTTTTGCATTCTGGGACATTAGCAGGATCTCTCAATTGAATTACCAAATAACATTTCATCTAGGATTCAAGACTGTGGTGCACTTAACAAGGCAAAATATAAGGAGGCACAGTAGTAATGGGTCTTTTCAGTAATATCATCTTCTTTTTTCTCCTCCAAATCAAAGAAAGGACTATGAAACTTAAAGGCATGTGCATGAATGGAGTTAAGAACATACAGCTCTGGAAATACACCTCAAATTAAATTATTTCTGTCATTTCTCAAAGGCTTTTTCTTTTACATGCTGCTGTTAATGTGAATTATCTTTTTTGACAGAACCAAAACATTTATTGAGACACCAAAAAGCCAAATCCATCATAGTAACAAACACATCTATAACAATACAGAGGGCAACACCATCCCTCTACTAGGCATCCCATAAACCAGCTCCCTTAAACAAATCACAAACCATATCTTTCACTCACACTAGCTAGCTGCCTGCTTTTCTCTCTCTCCTTCAGTTCTTTTTTCTATATACTAGTTTATTTAATTTTGGTTTTAAACATTCATTTCCACAAGAGTTTGAGTTTCAAATTTCCTCCCCATCTGTCTGTTTCACCACCCCAAGACACCATGCATTCTCATTACCCCATGCTCAAATTTGACCTCTCTTCTGTCAAACTCCTTCCTTCCCTTATCCCCATTTTCTCTAGTTTCTTATGAGAAAAGATAGATCTCTATACTTCAATTACCTGCATTTTTTATTTCCCAGTTGCATGTGAAAACAATTCCCAAAGTTTGTTTCTAAATCATTGAATTTCAACTTTTCTCCTTTCCTCCCTCCCCACACATCAGCACTGTAAAGGCAAGAAATTCAACATAGGCTATAAATGTGCAGTTATACAAAAAACTTTCATAATAGTCATGTTGTGAAAGAATAATTATATTTCCCTCCATTCTATTCTGTTCCCCATTTATTCTGTTCTCTTTTTTGTCCTTGTCCCTTCCCAAAAGTATTTACTTCTAGTTACTCCCTCCTCCCATTTGCCCATCCTCCTATCATTCCCCTCACTCTTCACTTATTCCCTTCTTCCCAAATTTCCTGTAGTGTAGGATAGATTTTCAAACCATATCGAGTATGCTTGCTATTCCCTCCTTAAGCCCAATGTGATGAGAATACACTTCACATTTTCCCCCCTCACCTCCCTCCTTTTCCCCTCTGCTGAAAAAGCATTTCTTGCCTCTTTTATGAGAGATAATTTGCCCCATTCCATTTCTCCCTTTGTCTTCCCATTATATTTTTCTATCAACCTTTAATTTAATTTTTTTAGATATCATCCATTCCTATTCAACTCACCCTGTGCCCTCTGTCCATATGCATATAATCGTCCCAACCACCCAAATTCTGAAAAATTTCAAAAGTTACCGATAATATTTTTCCATGTAGAAATGTAAACAGTTCAACTTTAGTAAGTCCTTTATTACTCTTTCTTCTTTACCTTTACATGCTTCTCTTGATTTTTGTATTTGAAATCCAACTTTTCTATTCAGCTCTAGTATTTTCATCAAGAATGTTTGAAAGCCCTCTGTTGCATCGAATGACCATTTTTTCCCCCTGAACTATTGTACCCAGTTTTGTTGGGTAGGTGATTCTTGGCTTTAATTCTAATTTCTTTGACTTCTGGTATATCATATTCCAAGCCCTTTGCTCCTTTAATATAGAAGCTGCTAAATCTTATGTTATCCTGATTGTATTTCACCTATACTCAAATTGTTTCTTCCTGGCTGCTTGTAATATTTTTCTCCTTTACCTGGGAACTCCACAATATTCCTAGGAGTTTTTCTTTTTGGATCTCTTTCAGGAGATGATCAGTGCATTTTTCAATATTTATTTTACTTTCTGCTTCTGAATATCAGGGCATTTGTCCTTGATAATTTCATGAAAGATGATGTCTAGGCTCTTTTTTTTTCATCATGGCTTTCAGTTAGCTCCATAATTTTTAAATTGTCTCTCCTAAATATATTTTCCAGGTCAGTTCTATTTCCAATGAGATATTTCACATTGTCTTCAATTTTTTTCATTCTTTTGGTTTTGTTTTGTAATTTATTGGTTTCTCGTAAAGTCATTAGCTTCTATGTGTTCCATTATAATTTTTAAAGAACTATTTTTTCAGTGAGCTTTTGAACCTCCTTTTCCATTTGGCTAATTCTGCTTTGTAAAGCATTTTTTTCTCCTCATTGACTTTTTGGATCTCTTTTGCCATTTGTGTTAGTCTATTTTTTAACATGTTATTTTCTTCAGCATTTTTTTGGGTCTCCTTAAGCAAGCTGGTGAGTCACTTTTCATGATTTTCTTGCATCATTGAAAATTTATTTTGTGGGTTTTGGATAAAGAAGTCTTGACTTTGATTTCTTCCTCTAATGGTATGCTTTGTTCTTCCTCATCTGAAAAAATGGAGCAAAATACCTGTTCATCACGAAAGTAACTTTCTACAGTCCTATATTTTTTTTCTCTTTTTGGCCAGCTACTTGACTTTTGAGTCCTTTGTCAAGTGGAGGTTACACTCTAGGGAACTGTTCCTCCAAGGTGGCACAATCAAGTAAGAGGAGTTAACTCTTCTCCTGGCCTGCACTCTGGTCTGGGAACAACCATAAGCTTTTCTACCCAGGATCGGTGAGGAGTAGGGTTACCTCTCCAAAACCACCTCCAGTCTCCCATCAGTGCTCCTTCTCAACTCAGGGGTGACATTCAGATAAGCTTATTGTTTCCCCCAGGGTCTTTATGTTCAAGGCTCCAAAAATGGCTGCTGCAGATACCTAGGCCTGGGGCTATGGCAGGACCCTGTTCCCTTCTCATGCAAGTGAAAGAGCTTTCTCACTGAACTTTGAAGCTGTCTTTGTGGTTCATTGGTTGAGGAATTTGGGAACCACAGCTTCTGCCTGGTATTCCACACTCACAATCCTGTCCCTTGTACATTGCCAAGGCTGAGCTCTTCTCTGAGGCTGGTGAGATAGGCCTTTCCTGTTGGGCTTCCAGGCTGTGTTGGACTGGAAATCTCTTTAACTATGTTGTTTTGTGGCTTCTGCTGCTCTAGAATTTGTTTAGAATCATTTTTACAGATATTTTATGGACTTTGGGTGGAGAGTTACTGCAGGTCTGTCTTTTTACTCCACAATTTTGTCTGATTTTTTTCTTTTTTTAAATTATTATTTATTTTTATTTTTTTGGTGTTCTACAATGACTTCTTTAATATTAAGATTTTATCCCCCCCACTCCCACACCTTTCCCCCACTACCCCCCTCCCTCCCTGCATAGGTTCTACATATACTTTCCTACTGAGTACATTTTCACAATAGTCATGTTATGTAGTCGAACTAAAATAAATGGAATAAATCATATAAAATATCAAAACATATAATGCTTGCTGAAGGTTTTAGGTAGATACTGCTTATTATTTTATGGAAAGTTCCCTTTATTCCTATGTACTCCAGTTTTTTTTAACAGGAATGGGTGTTGTATTTTGTCGAAAGCTTTTTCTGCATCTATTGAGATAATCGTGTGGTTTTTGTTAGTTTTGTTGTTGATATGATCAATAATGCTATCAGTTTTTCTAATATTGAACCAGCCCTGCATACCTGGTATGAATCCTACCTGATCACAATGTATTATTTTTGTGATAAGATGCTGTATTTGTTTTGCTAAAATCTTGTTTGAAATTTTTGCATCTATATTCATTAGAGAAATTGGTCTATAATTTTCTTTCTCTGTTTTGTCTCTTCCTGGTTTGGATATCAAAACCATATTTGCATCATAGAAAGAATTTGGGAGGACTCCTTCTTCCCTAATTTTCAAAAAGAGTCTATATAGTATTGGAATTAACTGTTCTTTAAAGATTTGATAGAATTCACTTGTGAATCCATCTGGTCCTGGAGATTTTTTCCTAGGGAGTTCATTGATGGTTTGTTCAATTACTTTTTTGGAGATGGGGTTGTTTAAGTATTCAACTTCCTCTTCTGTTAATTCTGGGCAATTTGTATTTTTTAAAATATTCATCCATCTCATTTACATTATCGAATTTGTGGACATAAAGTTGGGCAAAGTAATTTCTAATTATTGTTTTAATTTCCTCCTCATTGGAGGTGAGTTCACCCCTTTCATTTTTAATATTAGTAATTTGATTTTCTTCTTTCTTTTTTTTAATCAAATTTACCAAAGGTTCATCAATTTTATTAGTTTTTTTCATAAAATCAATTATTGGTTTTATTTATTAATTCAATAGTTTTCTTAATTTCAATTTTATTAATCTCTCCTTTGGTTTTCAGTATTTCTAATTTGGCATTTTCTTGGGGATTTTCAATTTGTTATTTTTCTAGCTTTTTCAGCTGCATGCCCAAGCCATTGATCTCCTCTTTCTCTATTTTGTTTATGCAGGCATTCAAAGATATAAAACTATCCCTAAGAACTGCTTTTGCAGTATCCCATAAGATTTGGCAAGTTGTCTCATTATTGTCATTCCCTTGAATGAAGTTATTGATTGTTTCTATGATTTCTTCTTTAACCCATTCCTTCTTTAGGATTAGATTATTTAGTTTCCTATTGATTTTTTCTTTACTTTTCCGTGGCCTTTTATTACATATAATTTTTATTGCATTATGATCTGAGAAGGATGCATTGATTATCCCTGCCTTTCTGCACTGGATTGTAAGATTTTTATGTCCTAGTACATGGTCAATTTTTGCAAATATTCTATGTACTGCTGAGGAAAAGGTATATTCCTTTCTATTCCCATTCAATTTTCTCCAAAGATCTATCATATCTACTTTATCTAGAGTTTTATTTACCTCCTTAACCTCTTTCTTGTTTATTTTGAGGTTAGACTTATCAACTTCAGAAAGAGGGAGGTTGAGACCCCCCACTAGCATAGTTTTGCTGTCAATTTCTTCCTTCAACCTCTCTTCTAAGAATCTAGATGCTATATCACTTGGAGCATACATGTTTAGTAATGATATTGCTTCATTGTCTGTGGTGCCTTTTAGCAGGATATAGTTTCCATCCTTATCCCTTTTGATTAGATCTATTTCTGCTTTTGCTTTGTCTGAGATTAGGATTGCTACTCCTGCCTTTCCTACATCAGCTGAAGCACAATATATTCTGCTCCATCCTTTGATCTTTATCCTATGTGTATCCCCCTGTTTCAAATGTATTTCTTGTAAGTAACATATTGTTGGATTGTGGCTTTTAATCCATTCTGCTATCCATCTCCGTTTTATGGGAGAATTCATTCCATTCACATTCACAATTATGATTACAATCTGTGTATTTCCCTCCATCTTCTTTCCCACCATTTGTGCTTTTACCTCTCCTGTCTCCCTTCCCCTCCTCAGTAGTATTCACTTTTCACCACCTCCTCCTGCTGCCTTCCCCTCCTTCTTTTAGCCCCCCTCCCTTTTACTCCCCTTTACTCTTATTGCTTCTTCCCTCCCTTTTAGCCTCCCTCCCCTTTCTTCCCACTTCCTCTCCTACTGCCTATAGAGCTAGTTAGGATTATCTACTTAAGTTAATTGTTCCGTCCTTTAAACAAATCAGATGAGTGTACCTCTCACACAATGCTTTTCTCCCTCCCCTCTTTCCCTCTACTATGATTTTGTACTTCTTCTGATGTAATTTACCATTTTCTGCTTCCTCCTTTTCACACCTCCTATTACAATCCCTTCTCATACTTAAATCATATTTTTTATCATGATATCATTTACTTTATACCCCTTCCCCCTATGTATACCCTTTTTATATTTCATAATAGCCACACAATTCTCAAGATTAACAGGTACCATCTTCCCTTATAGGGAAGTAAGCAGATTGCCTAATTGAGTAACAATTTTTTTTTCTCCCCCCTGTTCACCTTTTTATGATTCTCTTGAGACCTGCATTTGAAGATCGAATTGTCTGTTAAGTTCTGGCGTTTTGGTCATGAAGCTCTGGAAATCCCTTACTTCATTGAATGACTTTCTCCTTGCCTGGAATGCTATGCTGAACTTTGCTGGGTAGTTGATCTTGGTTGTAGTCCCAACTCCTTTGCCTTATGGAATATTGGGTTCCAATTCTTTCGATCTTTTAATGTAGAAGCTGTAAGGTCCTGTGTAATCCTCACTGTATCTCCTTGATATTTAAATTGTTTTTTTCTGGCTGCTTGTAATATTTTCTCCTTCACTTGATAGCTCTGGAATTTGGCAACTATATTTCATGGGGTTTTGAGTTTGGGATCCCTTTCAGGAGGGGAACGGTGGATTCTTTCCGTGACTATTTTGCCCTCTGAATCTAGTACTTCTGGGCAGTTTTCCTTGATGATTTCCTGGAAGGTATTGTCCAGGCTCTTCTCTTCATCATGGGTTTCTGGCAGGCCAATAATTCTTAAGTTTTCTCTTCTGGATCTATTTTCCAGGTCAGTTGTTTTTCTAATGAGATATTTTACATTTTCTTCTATCTTTTAATTCTTTAGATTTTGTTTGACTGATTCTTGCTGTCTCATTGAGTCATTAGTTTCTTCTTACTACTACTAACTACATTAGTTTCTAATCTTTATCAAATTATTTTCTTCCATTAACTTTCACATCTCCTTTTCCATCTGCCCAATTTTTCCTTTTAAGGAGCTATTTTCTCCAGTTAATTTTTGTTCTTCCTTTTCCATTCGACCAATTTTCCCAGTTAGGTTTTGGGTTCCCTTTTCCATTTGACCGATTTTCCCAGTTAGGTTTTGGGTTTCGTTTTCCATTTGACCTTTTAGGGAGTTATTTTCCTTTTCCATTTGTTCAATTTTCCTTGTGAAAGAGATGTTCTCACCAGTGAATTCCTTTATCAAAATTTTAAACTCATTGGCCAGTTTATCTTCTATTTTCTTCTTCAGCTGTTCCAGGAGAGCTGCTTGTGCTTGGGAGCAGTTCATAGTCCCTTCTGAAGTTTCAGATGGAAATACAGTCTCAGCTCTGACCTCTTTGGTGTTTGTGTTTCGGTCCCTATCCCCACAGAAAGATTCTATGGTTCTTTCGGCCCTCTGCTTCTTCCTGTTCATGATGTTGATTTAGTATTGTGGCTTCTGGTTCTTTCAATCAGAAGCTAGAGAACTTTTTGCTGTGCTGATGCGTGAAAAAGCTAAAAGCAGGTTTTTGTTTGGTGTTTCCCCAATCAGCCCTGGGTTTAGCTTGTTAAGTGTTTAGGGAGGGGTGGTCTGGGCACAGGAGATCTCCTCAGCTGAACTAAGGCAAAGGCAAGCTCAGGGGCTGGTAATCTCAGCTGCCCTATTGTCTTTCTGATTCCCCTGGACAGCTGAGGCATGCCTAGATGCTAATTCATGTTCCCACCCCTCCTGGGGCTCCTCTCCTCGCAATGAGGCTTGCCTGGGTCCTGGTGTGAGTTTTCTCTGCCTTGGGTCCTCCGTGCTTCCGGTTTGCCTCTGCCACCATAGGAGGAATCCCCCTTATCTATTTTCCTTGGCTCAGGTGTTATGATACTATTGGCCTCCTTCTTCTATTCCTGCTGATCTAGGATTTTTCTAGGGAAATATTTTATGGTTCTTTCACGGTCATCAAGGGGGAAGGAGAGAGCATTTACTGATCACTCTGCCATCCTGGCTCCTGGAAGTTCAAGTAGGTGACTTACTGAAGTTTGATCTTTGGGCTGAAGGTCTCAGGAGCTGCTGAGCTGATATCTGGAAGTCGACAGCTCTCACTGACTCAGCTCAGCTTGTCTCCCACCCTTGGTGCCATTCCTCTGGTGCTGCCTACAGCTCAGGTTTCTCAGGTCTCTTCTGCTCTGCTGCAGTGGCCGTGCTGCACTGTGCGCTGTGGGCTCACCCCCATGGAACAGATCCTTCCCGTGGACCTTCCAGTCCAACCTGAGCTCCAAATCTGTCACAATCTGTCTCCCACTGGATTCCGCACTTCCAACATTTGGTCAGATTCTCCTTTCAGAGGTATCTGAAGGAGTTTGTCCAAGAGCTTAGGTGAGTTGTTGCTCTCACTCCGGCATCTTGGCTCTGCCCCTGATTTTTTTTCTAATCCAACAGTCACCATTGAGACTTCCAAATATGTTGGCATATTGAGTGAAGCACTTTTAACAGCACCATCTTATAAAGTGTTAAATAATTCAAGTAGAACCCTGTCATTTCCACTTATTCTTAGCAATGTATCCTAAGGCCCACTTTATTTCATTTTACACAATGCATGCCTCTAAATCAGTAAACATATCTTTGTGATTTTCATTATAGATCTTCCATGTATTCTGGAAACCTCTTCTTAATTTCTTCTGCTTCTATTAAGTCTCTACCCTTTTTTATTGTCTTTTGTCATGACAATTTTTGCATGAAATAGTTCGTTGGTATCTCTGGAAGAGATCTCTTGCCTTTCCATGCACAATAAGCACATGTATCCCTCTGTTTGCCTGAGTAAGAATTACAGATCCATAGCAGTTTTTTCTGCTTTATTTCTTTTCTAAAGCATAGGTATCCAACAGTAATCATGGGAGAATTTTTTTGTCAGTAGTTAACTCATAAGTTCCTGAGTTGATGCAGGTTTCTCTATAGAAGAAGTCCCCTAAGATTATTACAATGCTTTACAGAAGCAGAAGGTATAATAGAAAGGGCTTTACTCCTTGACTGTCAAGAAGACATAAACCTTCCTGGAAATAGTAATGAGCTGAAGTGAAGGCAAAATGAGGATTCCACAACCCCATACAATGTTTCTTTTCATATTTTAAATATCAAGCTCTTGAGTGAACAGATTAACAGTTGTAAATTACTTCTAGTTTGATTGTTTCTCAATTTAGGTGTATGAAGTGTGTGTGTATGTATGTGTGTGTGTTTTCATCATTTCTTTAGTGTGGAGGAAATGAAAGTTGTCTAATAACTTATCCATAGTATTCATTGAAAACTTTTCTACTACTTCTTTATAGTGATCTTTAAAATGAGGTTGGCCTGGGCTTTAAAAATAATTCCTTATGTATCTCTAGGATGGAGAGGTGCAAAGATTCAAAGAGTTTGAGAAAAAAAATAATGGTTTCACTCCCCTCTTTAGGGGTTAGCCTCCCTTATGACTGAACTTAATCTCACCCATAAGGCTAAAGGCAGTAACAATGATAATAATAGTCAGTAGCATTTAACGGGCAGCTAAGTGGCACAGTGGAAAAAATGCCAGGACTGAAGTCAAGAAGATATATCTTTATGAATTCAAATCTAATCTTGGACATTTACTGGGCAAGTTTAAGAAAGAAATGGCAAATCATGCCAATATCTTTGCTAAGAAAGCTTTCAAATGGGATCATTGTGAGTAAGACAGTACTAAAATGACTGAACATAAAAACATTTATACAGTGACTGCTATGTTCAAAACATTGTGCTAAGTACTTTACAAACATCTCATCTGATACTCAAAAACAACAAGGCAGTTACATGGTATTATTGTCTTATTTTACAGTTGAGAAAACTGAGACAAAAACACGTTAAGTATCTTGTCCAGTCTCATACAGGGAGTAAATGTTTGAAGCAAATTTTGAACTCAGATTTTCTGACTTAAAGTCAATGCCCTATCCACATTCCCATCTATTTGTCTCCTTTACATGAATAATGCATGGGTCCCAGTCCTCCTAGGCACAGAAGTGAGTTGTATTTTGTTTCAAATATATGACATATGCTGCACTACAATTGTCATTACCTTAAGATTTAAATGCATAAGATACAAGGGTAAGAAAACAAGTAGTCACAGAATTATTTCTGCTCTTATTTTCATCAGTGCTAGTTGTTAAGAAGTAGTTATTGTCATAACTGTGGGATTTTTAGTTTTAGTGAGCTACTGAAATCAAGTTTATATTCCTTCATTTATTCCCTTTCATTTGACTTTAAACTTAAAATCTCAATCAAGGTATGATAATATTGCTTCTTTATGTCTGTGAACTATTTATTGGGAAAAGTTGGATACTCTTACTCTTTTCTTGATAGCTTTAAGATTTTTAAAGCTTCCCTCCCCAACCCTCACAAAAACAAGTTACATAAGTCCCAGGGTCCTACAGGACCTCACAGAAACTTTATGTCAAATTGCAAGAATTTTAAGTCAAGCCTGATGTGCATCATTGGATGAGAGAATTACAGCTGGGAAGCACCTTCGGAATAATCTGCTTTAAACTTCTCATTGGTGAAATGAGATAACAAAGGCCAGGAGAAGTTAATTGACTTGTCCAAACTTGTTGGTCAGTTGGTTGCTTTCCTTTGTTCTGGAAGAGGACCAGAGTGATATCACCATATTATGGTTGATATCACCAATTATGGTTGATATCACCAATTATGGTTGACCAGATCCATACAAATTCAGAATATTCCACCATAGGTCAGACAAAAATAGTGCATATGAACATTTATGGTGGATTTTACAAATTTGTGTATCCTGAGTTTCCTTGATTTTGTTTAAATTCTGCTTTGCTCACTGGAACACAGCACTATCTCTGATGTGAGCACACCATTCTGAGTTGCCCTGTGCCAGTGTCTGCATGTCACAAAATCAGTTCGAGTGTTCTCAAGAGAGATCTTGAGAATGTCCTTATAATGCTTCTGACCACCATGTGAATGCTTTCCCTATGTGAGTTCTCCATAAAATAGTCTTTTGTGCACGTATATATTTTGCATTAAAAAAAAAAAATGTGATCACATAGAAAGACTCACATATGCTAGTTCTGAACCCACACAGCCCTGTAAATTCCCTGTAAAAAGAACTCCCCGCAAATTCTGGAGCAGTGCAAGCTGTGCAGCAATGGAGCAAAGGAGATTTCCGTTCCAGAGAGCCCTGAAAAACCGACCCCAAAGGTCCATCGCACACCAAGCAGCGGAGCCCAGCCTTGGCCATGCGGCCCGGAGAGGAGCAGATCACAGCAGGCTTCAGCGACGGAAGCTCCGGCAGACGCAAAGGTCCCTCCACCCACAGGTGCTACAGGTCAGTGAGAGAGACTTCTGGGCTGGCCGAGAGGGGAGAGAGGTGTCTCCATAATTCAGGTCCCCTCAGGAGGCAGCAGCAGAGGCAGCAGCAGAGGCAGTGGTGACCCTGGACTCCCAGAACAGGCAGGAGCTCCGCTACATTACTTAAGGTCTCTGCATAAACCCCCTGAGGGAACTGAGCCTGGGAGGCAGCCCTGACCCCACCCGAGCACCAGAACTTAAGCTCACATTGAATAGCAGCCCCACCAGCTGCTGAAAGCCCTGAGGCTGGGGAGCAGCATTTGAATCTCAGACCCCAAGCACTAGCTGGGTAGATCTAGGCGGGGGTGCAGAGGAATCTTAGAAGTCAAATAACTAGCTGGGAAAATGCCCAGATAAGGGAAGAAAAACAAGATCATAGAAGGCTACTTCCTTGGGGAACAGATGTTCCCGCTGTTCATTTCTGATGACGAGGAACAATGCTTATCATCAGGGAAAGACATAGACGTCAAGGCCTCTCTACCTCAAACACTCGAAATAGATATCCAATGGGCTCAGGCCATGGAAGAGCTCAAAAAGGATTTTAAAAATAAAGTTAGACAGGTGGAGGAAAACTGGGAAGAGAAATGAGAGAGATGCAAGAAAAGCATGAAAAATGGGTCAATACCTTGGTAAAGGAGACCCAAAAAAATGCTGAAGAAAATAACACCTAGAAAAATAAACTAGGGGGTGGAGTCAAGATGGTGGAGTAGAAAGACTCACGTATGCTAGCTCTGAACCAACAGCCCATGGATTTAATGTAAGAAGAGCTCCCCACAAGTTCTGGATCACTGCAGGGTGTGCAGAAACACAGTGGAAGAGATTTCCGTTCCAGAGAGCCCTGGAGAGCCATCCCCATGGTCCGTCGTACCCTGGAAAGTGGAGTCCACCCCAGCGCTCCCCTGGCTGCAGCCCCAGAGGAGCAGATCCGAGCAGGCTTCAGGGATGGAATCTCCAGCAGTCGGGAAAGTCCTTCCGCCCACAGATGCTACAGGTCAGTGAGAGAGAAAATTTGACTTTCAAACACAAGAATGAGAAGAATCATGAACAAGTAAACAGCAAAGAGAAATCATAAGGGACTTATCAAAAGTGAACTGTTTACATTGCTACATGGAAAGACAATATTTGTAACTTTTAAAACTTTTCAGTATCTGGGTAGTTGGTGGGATCACACACACACACATATGGACACATGCATGCACACACACATACACATATGCATGCACATACAGAGCCAGAGAGCACAGAGTGAATTGAATAGGATGGGACCATATCTTAAAAGAAGTTAAGGTAAATGGTGAGAGAGAAAGGTAGGGGGAGGAAAGAGGGTGAAATGGAATGGGGTAAATTATATGTCATTTAAGAGACAAGCTTGGTGTATTGGGGTGGGGGGAGGGGAGAAAAGGGGAGAAGATTTTGATCCCCAAATTTTGTGAAACTGAATGTAAAAAGTTAAATGAATGAATTTAAATTAAAAAAAAAAGAATTGTAAATCAAGGGATGCCCATCAATTGGGGAATGGCTGAACAAGTCGTGGTATATGAATGTAATGCAATGCTATTATGCTATAAGAAAAGATGTAGAGGAAGACTTCAGAGAGGTCTGGAAAGACTTATTTGAACTGATTCTGAATGAAGTTAGCAGAATAAGGATATACACCATAAGAACCACAGCATGGGAGGACGGATTTTGATGGAATTAGCCTTTCTCAGCAATGCAAGGACCTAAGCATTTTCAAAGGATTCATGTTGAAAATATCCAGAGAAAAAACTAGAGTCAGAACATTTTCTCTTCTGTTATATATTATTTTGTTTTTCTTATGGTTTCTTCCATTCAATAAAATTCTTGTATACAACATGACTAATGTGAAAATGTGTGTAATGAGAATGTATGTGTAGAGCCCAGGAAGCTATTGGGGGTTCATATAGAGGCATGTGGCAATTTTTCTGCTATTTAACAATGTTTTCTAGATTTCATAGCATCTCCTGAAATTTGAGTCAGCAAGTCTGCTAACCCAGCCCAGCTATCACCATGTCTTCATCAATACTTTTTATGCTTTTGATAATGAATTTTGACCTTTGACTTTTTTGCATCAATGGAACAAAATCTCCTGATACAGTCATTCACCACATTACATGACTACATGGATTTTGTAAATATTAGTAGTCTCCTTCAGCATTTTGATGGATCATTGCCCTTGTTAACAATGAGAACTCGTACACTTTTCCAAGCCCCAGTTTATCCATGGTATCTCCTGTGATAGCTTGATCTGTATCTTTTAAAAGTCTCCTATTTTCACTAGATAACTTCCTTGGCTCGATTCTTTTTGATATTTAGGTCAGTGTCAATGCAACATCTGTTACTCTTCCCGTCTAATCAACATACTTTTTTCAGTCCATCCAGACAAGGATTACACCTTTGAAGTCATTAGTATAGTTAACTCCTGCGCATAACTATAAGCAATTCAACATACACAAGGGGCCCTGCTATCACAGGTTCTTAGATCTGCATTCATAAAAGGAAAGGCAAGCTTTGAGAGGTGAACAATCACTCTCATTAAGCACATGTATCATTCCTTTAATGAAGCACATATATCATTCATCTAGTTTAAGGGAGTCAGTACCCTGACTTTGGAGAGAATAGAGAGAACTCAAAGATCAACAAACATGTCTTCCTCTGTCTGACCATAATCAATATGTGCATCACAATTCAACAGAGAGGTCCAACTGTCTGATCCTAGTTACCAGAGAAAGAAGCACTGACATCTGGGTTTTCAAAGCTGGGGGCTCTTTCATGGCTTCCCAGGGTCCTCATCTGGCCAAACAAACACTTCCAGTCAGTAATCTCCAAAGTAAAACCTCACCTTTAGAGTATTTATATAATTTTCATAGTCAGAGGTCTCTGATCCAGTGCCTCAATAGAAAAAACGAAAGGAACTTGGGACACTCTTACAGAACAACTCCCCTAATCAGGCTTCCCTCAATGGGCAAGCCCATCAATGTGTGGAGATCTTCTTAAATCACATTATTCAATCGGAGGCCTTTTTAGTAAAACAAAAACAGCAAAAGATTACAGCTTGATTGACCTTACACTGAGTAAGCAAATTTCCTCTTGCAACCCTTCTGGAATTTATAATTTTATAGACTTGCCTTGAATACCAGATTGTACGTTTTATGCATCAGGTGTGGGTCTTGGACATATGTCTTTCTGATCTGTTGAATGGATCGCTATCCATTAAATTTGTACTATCTACTTTTGGGCCTATATTATAATATTATGAACATTAATTTTCTTTTTTAAGTATTTTATTATAAAATTGATAAGCATTAGCAAATATGAACATTTAGATAAACAAAAAACTGAAAAAGTATTTTATGTGAAACTGATTTTTCAAGTCTGACAGATGTACATTGATTTCAACTCATAGTTTTGCCATTTCTTTCTCCCTCAAATTTAATTAGCTTTTATTTAAATACCTATATGTTTTTAAATGTGCAATAAATTGTACCCAGAAGAACTAAAACTACTCTGCTTGTTCCTTTCTTCTACTTCTTTCTCTGTATTTTGGTTGTTTCTCTCTTCTTTCTTTCCTCCTTCTTTCCTTCCTTTTTACTTTTTTCTTCCTTCCTTCCTTCCTTCCTTCCTTCCTTCCTTCCTTCCTTCCTTCCTTCCTTCCTTCCTTCCTTCCTTCCTTCTGCCTTTTCTTACTTCCTCTCCCCCCCCCTCTCATCACCCATCAACTTTCTAACACGAAAACATTTCAAATCCCAATATGGAATCCTCCACTGCAGCAGATAAATATTCTAAAACAAAATAAATTCCCACATTGACTGAACTTCTCAGGGGCAGGTCATCTGTGGCCTTGAGGCCACATGTGACCTCCTAGACTCTTGGATATGATCTTACTGAGTCCAAGTTTTGCAGAAAAAAATCCTATTATTAAGGGCATTTGACTTTTGAAGTTTGGATTCAATGGGTTGCACTTAAGGATGTAGAGGGCCATTTGTGATATTGAGTCTACAGGTTCCCCACCCCTCTCTTATTTATCATGTCCACCTTTGGAGGTAAGAAGTAAATTACTTCCTCAGTCTTTCAAAGCCATGATTCTTAATCAAATTAATCGGAACTTTCATGATTTTTAGAGTTGTTTTCCTATGTAATATTGTACTTACCATGTAAATTGCTTTCCTGGTATTTATTGCTTTAGTAATTCTGGATGACTTCATACAAGTCTTCCCAGGGTTTTCTAAATTCATGACTTTCATTTCTTAAAGAGCAGTACAATTCTATTACATACACATATTATATACTTCATTCTGCCACATTTCAACTAGAAGGGAACTACTTTTTCTATTTATTTGTGATGACAAAGAAAAATGCTGATACACACACACACACACACACACATATATATATATATATATGTGTGTGTGTATATATGTATATAGATAGATAGAGAGAGAGAGAGAGAGAGAGAGAGAGAGAGATGAAAGTATTTATGTATGTGAACGTATTATTTCTCCTCTTTGACCTTTTATAATTATGTGCCTTATGGTACTTACAGTTCAAAGAGCATAGAGAATTTAATTACATTTTTTTAAGATATAATTCCAAATTATTTCCCAAAATTTTGGTCTGATTCACCGTTTTTCTAGATGGTGCCATAGTGTGCCTGTCCCTTAACAGCACTTCCAACAACTACTCTTTTCAATTTTGAGGTCATATGTGCCAGTCTTATGATTATGAGGTAGAACTTCAGTTATATAAATTTGAATTTCTCTTAATATTAGTATTTTGAATTATTGTTTCTCATGAACGATTTCCTTGTAGCGTTCATTTTTTACATTGGAAAACGTTTGTTTCTATCTTTTAATAATTTAGCTTTTAGGGAAATTGCTTTTGTTCCTGTATTTGTATTTCCACTCTGTTTTTGTCTTAGATAGCAGACATTTCTCGGAGAAATTTACTCCATGCTTTTATTCTCAAGTTAAGGAAGGTCTTTCCTTCTATTTCAAACTGAAAAGATTTTGTTTTTGCAATTTCTTTTGGATCTTATGTAATCAAAATTTCCTATTTTACTTTTTATCATCTTTTATGATCATTTTTATCCTTTCTTTCAACAAGAATTATCCCATTATTGATATTTTGAAAACTACCCCCTTCATTCCTCTTTTAATAAGTCAACAATATGACCTGTTACATTTAGGCCATGTATCAATTTGGAGTTTATTGTCATAGATATAGTTATTGTAATCTTGAACACTTCTTGAATGCTTTCCAGTTTCCTTAGCAGTTTTTGATAAACATTAAATTTTTATTAAAGAAGTAAATGTCCTTGGGTTTATTAAACACTGTTCCTCCTGCGTCAAATGTACCTAATCAGTTCAATTGATTAACTATATTATGGGCCTATATTATGTATCTTTTGGGTATTATATGTCTAATCAGTTCTATTGACTAACTCTTCTAGTTTTTAACCAGTACCAAATGACCAGATAGTTTTGTTGATTACTCAGGCAAAACGCAGTTCATAATTTAGAATTGTCAGGTTCTTTTCTTATTCTCTCTCTCTCTCTCTCTCTCTCTCTCTCTCTCTCCCCCCTCTCTTTCCTTTTCTTTTTTTAATTCTTAAACTTATATTCCTACAGATAAATTTCACTATCATTTCTTTAATTCTATAAAATAATTCTATTGTACTTCGATAGTTATGGTAACAAATTTGTAAACTAATTTAAAACATCATAATTTTTTATTATATTTACATCACTCAGCTATGAACATGTACCAATTTCCTAATTATATAAGCCCTTATTAATATTTGTCAGAATATTTTGCATTTATATTCGTAGAAGACTTAAGTATGTTTTAATAGATAGATTCCCACTTTTATATTTTCTGTAATTACTTGGTGTACAATTCCTTTTTTGTTTTTCTCTCCCTTCTTCCTGGGTTAATATATTGGAAGCCTGATGATTATGTGTATTTATTTCTTATCTAACAACTTAGCTAAAATTATTTATTAAATATCTATGGTTCTTCAAGTAAACCATCTCGTCTTCTACCGGAAGAAATAATTTTGCTTCTTTTTTCCTCATATTTATTCTTCAATTTCTTTATCTTATGACTTAAAATTTGATGTTTTATTTGTGATATTTCTCAATTTATTTACTTACCGCTTTGTTTTTTTTCTATTTATATATTCATTATGGCCTTTTATAGTTTTCCATAAGTGTAGTTATTTTTTTCATAATTAAATTAAGTCTATAAATTCTTTTATAGTGCATTTCTTTCGTGATGTTTTTTATTGTTTTTTTCTTAATATTAAAATAAATAAAATCATTAAATATATTGTGTATGACTTTTTCTCTCTGCTAGTTCAGCCTCAGTAGCATATTTCTTTTATAGGAGAACTTTGGTAGCATTCTTTCTTCACTGATTTTTTCAAAGAACATGCAACAATTCAGGTAACTATAATTTAATTCTTTTCCAGTATTCTCTATAATGCAGTGGTAGGGAACTTGTGACCTCATCACCACATTTCAATTTATTCAAAGATTTACATTTGAGGACTGAGAGGGGCACCTATGGTCATGTATCAGTTTGGTAGGGTCATCCACCTTGGGACAACAATTGTGTATTAAGCACTAGTAGGCACATCCAGCGAGGCTTGGAGGTTTTTCCATTCTCTTGGGGACTGTTTCATGATGGGTCCAGTTTTAAAATATTAGGTTATTTTAATGCTATAATTCTAATTCTCTTGACATTTGAGATTATTTAGAATATGCTTTATATTGAATTTATAGGCATATGAGTGAGCAAAATATTTTTGGATAGGTTTTTTTTATCCCCTTGCCACTTGTGAATTTTCCTTTACCATTGTATTATTTCCCAATTTGTCTTTTCTGTTTTTATCATTAATAATTTATTTCCTCTATTTAAGAGCCTCCAAATTTTAGTTATCACTTTTTATTTTATTTTAAAAAAACATTTTTTCTTCATATTTAATTTTTTGTTGCATAAACAATTTACTAATTTTCCCTTTTATAAACTTTAAGATTTATAGTATTTAAATACTTAAGTTTTCTCCCAATTTTTGCTTTGACTGGAATCTTAAAGTTCTACTATGTTTTTTCATCATGGTCAATTTGGAAATATCAACTACTTTTTGATTCATTCTTTGATATACTATTGATTTGGTTTAAATCATTTCATCTTCAGTTAAGTTTAAATACCCCTTTCAAAAGATCCTTTGCAGACCGAATTTTTATTACTTTTCATTCGCTCAAAGATTTGTTCAATATTGCTTCTTTTTTGCATTTGTTTATGAATTCTTTTCATTCCACAGTCTGTGATCATTTTTTTTTTTGGAATAGCTAGAACCAAAAGTGAGAAATATGTATACTCCTTGAGATTCTCATTCAATATTTTTGGGAGAACAACTAACTTCTCTAAAATTCCTTTATGTCTTTAACTTGCCTCATGTTTATTTTTTTTATTATATTTGTCAAGGCCTAACAGATGCACAGAGAAATAAAATTCTCAACTATGTTAATATTAGAATTTATCACTGAAATTTGGGTAGTTTAGAAAAGAAAACTTTCATGTTCTGCCATTTGATGAATGAATATTAGGAATTGATATTCTTTAATTATGTATGCTGCCTTTTAGCACCTGTTTATTTTTGATCATTTTCTTTCATTCTTTCTTTTTATTATTTTAAGTCTCAAACTGAAAACAAAAATATTGGGGAGGAGCCCAGATGGCATAGTAGAAAGACCCACATACTCTTAACTCTTACTCCACAGACCATAAAATATCTGTAAAGAAGAACTCTCAACAAATTCTAGAGCGGCAGAAGTCACAGAACAACAGAGTGGTGGAGATTTCTGTCCCAAAGAGACCTGAAAGACAATGGGAAAGGTCTGCTGCACACCAGACATGGAGCAGAGCCCAGCCCTGCCTTGACCACATGGCACTGAGAAGAGCAGGCTTTAGGGAGAGAACCTCCAGCAGCAGTGCAGATCCTTCAATCCACAGGCACCAAAGGTCAGTGGGATGGTCTTTTCAGTTTTCCCAGAGAGGACAGTGGTGTCCCCATAATTCAAGTCTCCTCAGGAGGTAGCAGTAGACGTAGCAGTGGTCAGGGTTCCCAAAGCAGGCAGTAGCCCACGTCCATTGTTGAAGGTCTCATTGTAAACCCCAGAAGGAACTGAGCCCTATGTGGTTGCCCTGCCCCCACCTGAGCAGCTGATCTTAATCTCACACTGAATAGTAGCCCTATTCCTGCCTAAATCCCCTGAATCTTTGGAGGAGCTCATCTGAATCTCAGCCCCCAGTGCTGCCTTGGCAGAACTGGAGGCAAGGTGGTTGTGGAGAGTAAACTCAGAAGTGAAGTAACTGGCTTGGAAAATGCCCCCAAAAGGGAAAAATATAAGACCACAGAAGGTTACTTCCTTGGGGAACAGGTGTCTCTCCACATCTTTTTGGATGAGGAAGAACAAGACATATTGGCAGAGGAAATCAAGGCCTCTGCCTCCAAAGGGAACTTAAAATGGTCTCAGGCAAGAGAAGACCTTAAAAAAACAAGTTACCAGATTACTAGAGAACCAAAAAAATGCTGAGGGAACTAACACCTTTAAGAAGAGGCTAACTCAATTGGAAAAAGAGGTCTAAAAAGCCAATGAGGAGAAGGAGGTTTTAAAAAGCAGAATTAGCCAAATGAAGGAGAAGGTTCAAAAGCTCACTGAACAAAATAATTTGTTGAAAGAGAGAATTGAATTCAGGGAAATGAATGACTGAGTTAAACCAAGAAGTTAGTAAACAAAACCAAAAATTTGAAAAA
Source organism: Bettongia penicillata ogilbyi (assembly GCA_023548195.1). Lineage (NCBI taxonomy): Eukaryota > Metazoa > Chordata > Mammalia > Diprotodontia > Potoroidae > Bettongia > Bettongia penicillata. The sequence goes on from JAJHZJ010000139.1 coordinate 4,571,840, forward strand.
ATAGATAAGGTGCAACAACTCATTGGAAAAACAACTGACCTGGAAAATAGATCCAGGAGAAATTATTTAAAAATTATGGGACTACATGAATGTCACGATCAAAAAAAGAGTCTAGACATTATCTTCCATGAAATTATCAAGGAAAACTGCCCTGATGTTCTAGAATTAGAGGGCAAAATAGATATTGAAAGAATTCATTGATAACCTCCTGAAAGAGACCTGAACAGAGAAACTCCTAGAAATATTGTGGCCAACTTTCAGAGTTCCCAGATCAAGGAGAAAATACTGCAAACAGCTACAAAGAATCAATTTGAGCAGTGTGGAAATACAATCAGGATAACACAGGATCTGGTAGCTTCAAAATTAAAGGATCAAAGGGCTTGCAGTGAGATATTTCATAAGTCAAAGTAACTGAAATTGAAACCAAGAATCATCTATCCAGAAAATCTGAGTATAATACTTCAAGGGGAAAAAATGGTCATTCAACGATATATATGATTTTCAATCATTCATGTTGAGGAAAAAACAGATCTGTATAGAAAAAATTTGGAATCCCAAGACAAGAATCAAGAGAAGCATGTAAAGGTAAACAGGAAAGAAAAATCATAAAAGACTCTCTAAAGATGGACTGTTTACATTGCTACATGTAAAGAAAACATTTAACTCTTGAATCTTTTCTCAGTATTTGGGTAGATGCAGAGATTGTACATACACACACACATACACATTGACAGAAAAAGAGTATAGGGTGTGTTATATCAGAAGACATGATATCCACACACACACACACACACAAAATAAAATAAAAATTGAGGGGAGAAGGAGGAAAATTCCTGGATGAGAAAGGGAGAAAAGGAACAGGGCAGGCTATAACTCATAAAAGAGATAAGAAAAATCTTATTCAATGGAGGAGATAAGGGAGAAGGGGAGAGGGCGAAAATAAACTACTCTCTCCACATGTGGCTGAAGAAAGGAATAACATGCTCACTAAATTTGATATGAAAATTTATATCACATCACAGGAAAGTAGGAGAAGAGGTGACAAGTAGGGTGAGGAGAATGCTAGAAAGGAGGGGAAATGGGAGAAGGGAGTCACTAGAAATAAACACTTTCGAGAAGGTACAAGGTCAATTGTACAGAGGAAAAAAATAAGGGAGAATAGAGTAGGACAGAGGTAATATAATTAGTACTACACAACACAATTATTATGGAAGTTGTTTGCAAAAGAAAACATATTTAGTATGTATTTAATTGCTTCCCTTCTCAGTGGGGCTAGGGAGGGAGGGAAGGAGGGAGGATGAGAAGTTGGAATTCAAATATTAAAAACAAATGCAGAGAATTTGTATTACATGTAAGGGAAATAAGAAATACAGAAAATGGGGTATAGAAATTTATCTTGCCCTACAAGATAAAAGAGAAGATGGGGATAAGGGAATGGTGGGGTGTGAAAGAAGGGAGGGTACATTGAGGGAAGTAGTAATCAGAATGCAAGATATTAGGAAGCAGGGGGAGGGGAGTAAGGGGGAGAAAATTCAGACATGTTACAAAGTGAGGAAAAAACAATTAGTATTAAAACAATTGACTGAATGAGTTACTGAGAGTAAATCAATGATATCTTTAGTTTGGGGAAAAGAATTTCAGTCTAAATTTCCTAGAGGAATGTAACCTCTGGTAAAATTTGGCATTGATGGAAAAGTTAAGGTTTTAATGGTAAATTTGATTTTATGATTTCTATTTAATCAGGAACTAGAACATGTATAGAAAGGTATGTAAGTCACTTAAGACTTGCCTCAAAAGATGTTCCTTAGACAAAGAGAAACTATAATCATATTTGAAACCTGGTTATTGGAAGTTGCCATTTTTTAGATGCTATAGGACTATTAAGTGACTGTTCTTCTGAGTCTAATTCCATGTATGGGTGGTAAGAAAGGCAATCTGACCCTCCAATCCATGATGTCAGTAAGCTGGTGAGATGCTGGTATGAACTACAAAAGATGATCTCATAGGAAGGGTGGGAGAATGGCTGTTCAGCCTGGGCTGAGTTAGGATTCACCTGACTCAATTTCCCCACCAATACCTGGCAGACTTTTAGCCTGACTGAATGCAAGTGGATAATCTAATCCTTCCTGGAACTGACATGAAGTTAGGGAGATATTGTATCCCTGCAATGTCCCTACTCTTGGTGGCGATTTCATATAGTCAAAAGGTTTGTAAGCTTAATACCATATCTATTATATTATAGATTATTGGTTGGGGAACATCCGAAGTTAAGTCTAAAATTAAGCTATTAGGCATAGGACTTTAGACCAATAATAGTAAGTTAGCGTCCTTTAATTCTTAGAAATACTGTGGAGACAATCAAGAGCTTGTGAAGTTAGTAACAAAAGTATTATCTGTGTCTCAGTTGGTTTATGTTTTTTTAAAAAAATTCTTTTGTAGGTCATATTGTAAATGCTTTAAATAGAATTATCACCTGACCAAAAGTCTGAGTTGTTTTATCTGTTATAAACTGTGTTAAAAAAAATGAAAAATTAAAAAAAACAAAAATATTTTTAATTTCTCTCTCCCACTATTTCCTTCCCGTTAATGAAAAAAAGATCTCTCAATATGTATCCACATAATATGTATTTTTGTTCTAGAAAACAATCATGAGTTTTGCATATATATAAGTATATCTCTTCATTTTAATTGCTTCATTCTTCTGTTAAGAAGTGAGTGGCATGTTTCACCTTCAAAGCTTTGTATTCACAGTTTTTCATTATGTGAACCGAAATTCTAAAATCTTTCAAAGTTGTTTTTCTATGTAATACAGTTACCACAGTGTGAGTCTGCATTTACTGGTGCCTTGTCTGAAATCATAAAATTGTCACCCTTGCTTTTTTGACTCACTAAAAGCACAATAAATTCTGCCCACACACATCTGTTTGAGTTTGTGCTTTAAGTATGTTTCTTACAGATATCATACCAGTTTTTTTTTCCAGCTTTCCAATCCATTTTGCCATCCTCTTCCTTAATATAGATGAGTTAATTCCTTACATATTCTTGGTAATTGTTATTTTTATTGCAGTATAATTAATTGGTTTTTCTCTCCATCATATTATATTATAATTTTTGCTCTCTTTGTTATTTCCCTCTTTATGAAGACAAGAAAAAATGAAGAAATAAAAAGGAATGAGATCAGCCTTACAATATACTTTCTTCACTTCTCTTTTCACGTAGTATAGGCTTTAAAAGTTTGTTTTTACACTTTTCTCTCCTACTTTTAGTACCTCTTCCATGGATCTGCATGTGACTTTCCCTCCCCAACTCTATGCTCTCTATATAACGGCACATGGAACACTCTTTCCTCCTCCCTATTTTTATGTTGTTTTGAATGGATTTCTGCTCCAAACTCTTCTTTACATGCCTGCATTTGTCAAATTCCGATAACAGTGAATTTCATGAATTGTGTGTTCCTTTCCCTCTCTCTTCCACGCGTGATCCCCTAGCATGTTCCTGAGTAGAGTGTCCGTGGGATCTGACCATCTTCTTGTGCAGTACTAGACTGAATTGAGGAGCTGTTTTGTTTTGAATCACACATTGTTTCACCCATTCCTGTTTTCAGTTGCTACTAGGTTGTTTCTTGCAGAAGTTGTGTTCAGCTATCACCATTCTTGGAACCATCTTTGCTGCATATTTCAGCCTGAATTTTTGTAAGGATAACTCTAAATGATTAAGACTGTTCAATTATATTTAATATTTCTATTGGGGAAATTAAAAAACCTATATTTCATAAAATGAGTAGCAAATGCCATTATACAGAATGAAAAGTACATTTAGATCAAAAGAAAAGAAACCATCAATAGATCTGAGAAAGTAGGAATAGGAGGAAAGTTTATGAGAAAAGCCCTGGAGGAGGTCATCCTCTAATTGATCCATAAAGGATGACTGAAGCAATGAGGGTAGTGGTTGCAATAACAATGTTCAAGTATAGTAAGATATGGTTTAGAATATAAGAAAAGTCTCAGCAAAGTTTTCAAGATCAGATACACTGGTTTATATAGTGAATAGGTATTCCAATTTAGTTTCACAGTAAAATATTTGTTTAATTATCCCTTTGGTACTTCATAGCAGCACATAATACCTTCTCTGTGATTTTACTGTGTACTAAGAATAGAGTGATTTTGCCATGCAAAGTGGGCACAGCCATACATTACAGTAATTTGTAATCTACAACCTAACTGTGCTTTCATTTGGCCTGTTCAACTACCTCTCTTGAAAACTGTACATCATTGTGAAAATAGATTTAAAATAAGTGGAAGAAAATTAAATTCCAGACATTACCCAGAAATATAAAATTCCAGCAACTATTTCCATATTTCAAAGTGTTTTGTTCCACTGTCAGACTGTCATTTATAAATACATTTTAAACAAATGATGTAGCTTTGCCATATAGTTGTCAATGAGCCATGTTATAAACTGCATGTTCAATAAATCGTTTGTAGATTTTAATGCTATTACAATGTTGCTGAAACAAGTGTCACTGATACTGATATATTAGAAACCATTGTATAAAGTGCCATTGCATTCAAGAAACAAATTAAATATTAACTCAACATCCTTTGATCATATTGCAGCAGAAACTCGTATTGGCAGAATAAAAACATGATGATGACATGCATCTGTGTAACACCTACTCTTCAAGGTCTTAAAACTATCATAAAATCTCTATAGCTATGACTTCATTATATTAGGAAATCAAAAGTTCTAAGATGTTTTTAGTGAAGTGTCATAAACCTTGTGGTTATGTGGAAATTCTGAGACTTCTAGAGGACACAGGATGAGTAAAACTGTAAGAATGGAGGTTGTGGGTTGATTGAAATATGTATAAGCATTTTAGCACTTTTCACAGATCTAAACTGTTTCTTAGCTTAAGAACATAAATATACATTTTGTGTAATTTCCTTTACTCATAAAATCAAATCAGATAAACTACATTTGAAAGTATTCAGGCGTATTTTACATACTTTCACTTTTCATTACTAACAGAAGGACATGATGTAGAATTTTTAAGAAAGCAACACTTCTTAGTGTTCCCCAGTTTATGAGAAATAGACAAAGGTTTAAGAATTAAGGGAAAAAATAAAAATGTTAGGAAACTAAATGGTTTCTGTGTTTTTTCATTATGATATAATAGCATCTCAGATACAATTAATCATTTATTAAGCTATATAATTATAAAACAGGTACTGTAGTAAGTACTGGAGATAGAAAAAAGCATCAAAATTCAGTCCTGCATTCAAAGAGCTTACAATCTAAGGAGAAAAAGAAAAACCTTGCAAACAAATAGATACACAGCAAGCTTTATGTATAGGATAAATGGAAAATGCTACCAGAGGGAATGCACTAGACTTAAGATTGACTAAGGAGGGCTTAATGTAGAAGGTTGGATTTTAGGTGAGACTTAAAGGAAGCCAGGAGGTCAAGAGAGTAGAGGAGGAGGAGTGTTCCAGGATGCAAAAAAAAAAGTCAGAGAAAATGTCTGGAGCTCAGAGATATATTGTCTGGTTCATGGAAAAGTCAGGAGGTTACTGTCACTGCATCAAAGTTTATGTAAGTAAGATATAAAAGTTTCTGTTAAGTAAGATGTAAGAAGACTGGAAAGGCTGAAGTGTACTAGGTTAGGAAGGACTTTGAAAATGAAATATTTTGTAGTTGCTTTTAGAGATGGTAGGAAGCCACTGAAGTTTATTGAATAGGGGTTGGAGTAACATACTCAAACTGGTATTCTAGGAAAATCTCTTCAGTGACTGAATGGAAATTGTAGAAAGAATCAATTTGAATGTAGGAAGACTGAATGTAGAAAGACAGCTCCACCAACAGGCTATTGTAATAATCAAGGTTTGATGTGATGAAGGCCTTCATTATACTGGTGGCAATGTTATTGGAGGGAAGGAGCCTTTTTGAAGATGTTGCAGAGGGGAAACCAACAGACCTTGTAAGAGCTTGAATATGGAAGGTGGGAGATAGTAAGGAAGCCAGTATGATTCCTAAGTTGCAAACCAGAAGGACTGGGGAGATGGTATTGCCTTCTATGGTAATGGAAAAGGTAGGAGTGAAGGAAGAGGGGGAAAAAACAAATTCTATTTTTATATTCTGTGTTTAAGGTGCCTACTGAACATCAAGTTCATGATAACTCAGTTCTGAAGGAAAGAAGAAGAGGAAGGAAGAAATAAACAAACAAAAACTGAAAGAAAGAATGGGAAAGAGGGAACTTTAAGAAATACAGCTCTTAAAACAGTGATGCATCGTTGGTAGAGTTGTGAACTGATCCAACAATTCTGGAGAGCAATTTGTAACTATGTCTAAGGGGTTATCAAACTCTTCATACTCTTTGACCCAACAATATGACCATTAGGTCTGTATCCCAAAGAGATCAAAGAAAAAGGAAAAGGATTTATGTTTACAAAATTATTTAAAGCAGATTTACTTCTTATAATTTATATCCCAATTACCTGCAAAAACAATGTTAGCCGTTTTAAAACAATATTGCATTCCAAATTTTCTCCTAGTCACTCTCACTTTTTCTATCACTGAGAAGGCAAGTAATTTCATAAAGTCTATACATGTGCAGTACTGTAAACATATTTCCATATTAGTTATGTTGTGAAAGAAAAAAGAGAAAAAAGAAAAACGAAGAAAAATTTGAAAAATCTGTTTTGTTTTCTTCCTGCATTTAGAATCCATCAGTTCTTTCTTTGGAGGTGGATAGCATTTTTCATCATAGATCCTTTAGAATTTTGCATCTTTGAATTACCGTGAATAGCAAAGTCATTCATACTTGATCATCTAGTAATATTGTTATTACTGTGTACAATGTTGCTCTGGTTCTCTTCATTTTGCTTTGTATTATTCATTGTTTCATTTTTTATTTCATTTCATGTAAGTGTTCCCAGGTATTTCTGAAAACATCCTGATTGTAATTTCTTATAGCACAATATTATTCCATCACAAACATATACCACAACAAAAATAACTGTTATAATTATTTTGGACAAATAGTTCCTTTTCTTTAAAAAAAAATGTGCAACACAGACCTAGAAGAGGTGAAACTTGGTACAAAGATATGTAGAGTTGTAAAACCCTTTGGACATAGGTCCAAATTGTTATCCAGCATGGATGAATTAGTTTACAACTCCAATAAAAGTGTTTCAGTGTCCCAGTTTTTCCACATACCCTCCAACATTGTCATTTTCCTTTTTCTATCACATTATCCAATCTGATAGGTGTGAGGCTGTATTTCATAATTATTGTAATTTGAATTTCTCTAATCAATAATGATCCAGAGTATCTTTGTCATATGACTATAATTAATATAGTAACTATTTTTGTGGTGGCAAAATTGGAATTTAAAGGGATATTCATCAATTGAAGAATAACTGAATAATTTGTGGTATATGAGTGTGATGGAGTACATTCTGATATAAGAAATGATGAGTAGAAGGATTTCAGAATAATTGGGAAGACTTACATGAATGAATGAAAAGTGAAATGAGCAGAACTAAGAGAACAATATACATAGTTAAGAGAGATATTGCATGATAATCAACTATGAACAATATAACTCTTCTCAGCAATTCAATGATCCAAGGTAATTGCAAAAGACCTGTGACGAAAAGTGTCTTACACTTCCAAAGAAAGAAATGATGGATGGAGTCTAAGTCCATGTTGAAACAAAATGTTTTTTTAATGTTATTTTTCTCTTTCTTATGTGTTTTTTTTATAACATAGCTGATATGGAAATGTTTTTCATGATTTCACAATATATAATCCACATAAATTTTTTTTTATGTTCTTGTAAAGGGGAGAAGGGAGAGAGATACAGAGATATTTTTTCCTCAAAATTTAAAAAAAGAACATTATTTTTTGTTTACATGTGATTGAGGGAAAATAAAAATATAAAACTTTTGGCAAATCAAAATTGTTCTTGTAGTTCTTACTTGTAAATTATTACCTTTAACTTTTACTGCTTTTGAGGTTACATATTTCCTATTCTCTAAATATTTCCCTAACCTTAAAGTTTGCTCTAGTTGACACATTTCACTAATTAATCATATTTCTTCATTTCTTTTATTCTGTATTTGTAGTTCCAAATATAAACCAATTTCTGTTCTACCCTGAATCAAACCAATCCACAACAAGTAAGAAACAAGAGTCAGTGGCTATGTTAGAGGCTGCAGAATGCCCATTAATTTAGGAATGCTTGAAGAAGTCATCGTACATGATAGTGATGGAATACTATTGTGAAATGATGAGCAGGATGCTTTAAAAACACACACACACACACGAGAAAGATGTGCATGAATGGATATAAAGTTAAGTGAACAAAACCAGGAGAGCATTGTACACAGTAACAGAACAGTGTAATTTATTCAAAAGTAGAAGATGGGAAGGTAGATGGTGCAAAGGTTAGAGGGTTGGGCCTTACATCAGGAAGACTCATCTTCCTAAGTTCAGATCTGGCCACAGACACTTACTAGCTATGTGAACCTGAGCAAATAACTTTATCTTGTTTGCTTCAGCTCCATCAGCTGTAAAATGAGGTTCAGGAGGAAATTGCAAACCACATCAGTATCTTTGCCAAGAAACACCCCACTAAAAACTGTGATCATGAAGAGTTAGAAAGGACTGAAAAAAAGACTAAATGAATTTTGATGCACTGTTTTTCCTTGAAAATTAAATGAATTTTATATTATGTGTTTGAAAATATTATTCTGAGAAGGGTCCCAAAGCTTTCACTAAACTGACAAAGTGACCCATGACACAAAGGTTAAGAAATCCTATTCTAAACCATGGCTAGTTTATGCTTAGCAAAATCCCATAATGAAAAGAAGCACTATCATATATTAGCTGAAATGTTAGACTCAGACCTCATAAAAGCTGAGTTCCATTTCCGATATAGACACTTACTAGCTATGTGATTACGAGCAAATAAGTCACTTAACCTTGCTAAGTCTCAATTTACTCATCTATAATTTGAGAATTTGGCACTAGATTACCTTTTAGGTCCCTTTAAGCTTTAAATTCATGATGCTGTGGAAAAATGTCCAGGCCTACATGTTTCTGTAGATGCATATATAACCATTTATATATATATATATATATATATATATATATATATATATATATATATATATATATATATATATATATATATATTACATTATGTTATAATATATTAAATTAGTTTTATATGTTTTCCAGCAGGCAAGGAGATCAAAGTTCATATCCTCCCTTTAGCATATCCTTGATATGTGACTTTAGTTAAGTTACTTTACTTTTTAGTAATTCAAGTAACTCTGTGATTCTAAGTTATAAAGTGATAGCTTTCCTTGAGAGATGATATTTCCTCACCTGATATTTCCTTATGTCAGTTAAATCATACATCTGGTGCCAATAACTACCCCTTTCCCAAATCTTAAATATACTGCAAAATTGTGAATTAAGATAAAGGGAGGGGAAATGGCATGTTTGGTAAATTTATTTTTTATTCCCTCTACATTCTTTTTTATCATTAGAGGTTGTTTTATTTATATATTTATTTTCATTTAAATGTGAAAGACATTTTACCTCAAATCTGAAAATACCTGACATGCTGTGGTTGTTGCTGTATACAAAGTTCTCCTGGTTCTGCTGCTATCACTCAGGATCAGTTCATAAAAGTCTTTCCAGGCCTCTCTGATATCTTGTTCATCACTTCTTATAGCAAAATAGTATTCTTGTTTGCTTTGGGTTTGTTTGTGCAAACACTTTTCAATTTAATGTAATCAAAATTATCCATGATGAACTTAATGTTTTCTATCGCTTGTTTAGTCAAAACTTCCTCCAGTCTCCATAAATCTGTCAAATACACTATTCTTTGCTCCTTTAATTTGTTTATAGCATCAATCATTATACCTAGATCACATACCCATTTGGACTTTGTTCTTGTGCATGGTGTCAGGCATTGATCTAGGCCCAATTTCTGTCACACTGTTATCAAGTTTTCCCAGCAATTTTGTGAGAGCAGTAAATTCTTACTGGAGAAGCTGAGGTGTTTGGATTTATAAAAGAGTAGATTGCTATATTCGTTGACTACTGTGTCTGGAATACTTAACATTTCCACTGCTCTACCTCTTTGTTTCTTAACCAGTACCAAGTGGTTTTGATGACCACTGCTTTATAATATAATTTGAGATCTGGTAGGGCCAGGCCACCTTCCCTAGCATTTCTTTGCATTAGTTCCCTTGATATTCTCCACCTTTTGTTCTTCCAAATGAACTTTGATAGTACTTTTTTCTAGCTCTAGGAAGTAATTATCTAATTATTTGATTGATATGGCACTGAATAAGTAAATTAATTCAGGTAGGATTGTTCTTTTTATTATATTGGCTCATCCCACCCACGAGCAACTGGTGTATTTTCACTTACTTATATCTGACTTTAATTGTATGAAAAGTGTTTTGTACTTGTGTTCATATAGTCCCTGGGTTTGTCTTGGCAGGTAGGCTCCCAGATATTTTAGAGTTCCTACCTTAGATTTAAATGGGATTTCTCTTTTTATCTCTTGGTGTTGGGTTTTGTTAGTAATATATACAAAGGCAGATGATTGATGTGGGTTTACTTTGTAACCCGCAATTTTGCCAAAGTGGTTTATTATTTCAAGTAGTTTTTTTTTCTTGATTCTCGAGGATTCTCTAAGTATATAATTATATCATCTGCTAAGAGTGATAGCTTAGTTTTTTATTAATCTACTATAATTCCTTCAATTTATTTTTCTTCTCTTATTGCTGCAGTTAGCATTTCTGATACCATATTGAATAACAGTGGTGATAATGGACATCCTTCTTTCACCCCTGACCTTATGGGAAATGCATCTAGTTTATCTCCATTGCATATAAGGATTTCTGTAGATTTTAGGTAGATCTTGCTTATTATTTTATGGAAAGTTCGATTTATCCCTTTGCTCTCCAGTGTTTTCAATAGGAATGGGTGCTGTGTTTTGTGAAAAGCTTTTTCTGCATTTATTGAGAAAATCATGTGGTTTCTGCTAGTCTTGTTGATACAATCAATAATGCAAATAGTTATCCTAATATTGAACCAGCCCTGCAATCCTGGTATAAATCTTACTTGTTATGTATTATTCTCATGAAAACTTGCTGTATTCTTTATGCTAATATCTTATTTAAAATTTTTCATTTATAATCATTAGAAAAATTGATCGATAATTTTTTTTTCTCTGTTTTAGTTCTTCCTGGTTTAGGTATCAGAACTAAATTTGCTTCATGAAAAGAATTTGGTAACACCCCATCTTTTCCCAAATTTTCCCGAATAGTCTATGTAGCATATATGGAATTAACTGTTCTTTAAATGCCTGATAGAGTTTACTTGTAAATACAACTTGCCTGGGGATTTTTTCCCAGGAAATTCATTGATGGCTCATTCAATTTCTTTTTCTGAGATGGAGTTATTGAAGTATTCAACTTTCTCTTCTATTAATTTGCGTAATTTATACGTATTTATATTTTTTTAAATGATCATCTGTCACATTTTAATTGTCGAATTTATAGGCATACAGTTGAGCAAAATAATTTCTAGTTATTGTTTTAACTTCCTCTCATTTTAGATTACTTCATCTTTTTCATTTTTAATATTGTTAATTTGGTTTTCTTCCTTCTTTTCTTTTAATGAAATTGCCAAAGGTTTGTCAATTTCATCGTTTTTTTTTTCATAAAACCAATTCCAAGCTTTATATTAGTTAAACAGTTTTCTTAATTTTAATTTTATTAATCTCTCCTTTGTTTTTCAGTATTTATCATTTGGTTATTTGCTTGGGGATTTTCTTTCTTTTTTTTGAAATTTATCTACTTAACTTTTAACATTCATTTTCACAAAATTTTGGGTTCCAAATTTTCTCCCCATTTGTCCCCTCCTCCCACCTCAAAATGCCAAGCATTCTAATTGCCCCTATCACCAATCTGCCCTCTTGTCTAACATCCCTCCCTTCCCTTGTCCCCATCTTCTCTTTTGTCCTGTAGGGCCAGATAACTTTCTATACCCCATTACCTGCATTTCTTATTTCCTAGTAGTAACAACAATACTCAACAGTTGTTCCTACAACTTTGACTTCCAATGTCTCTTCATCCCTCCCTCCCCACCCATCCCCTTTGGGAAGTAAGCAATTCAACATAAGCCATATCTATGTGGTTTTGCAAATGACTTCCCTAATAGTCGTGTTGTTTAAGACTAACTGTATTTCCCTCCATCCTATCCTGTCCCCCATTGCTTCTGTTCTCTCTTTTGATCCGGTCCCTCCCCAAGAGTGTTTATCTCAAATTGCTCCCTCTTCCCACTGCCCTCCCTTCCATCATCTCCCCCACCCTGCTTATCCCCTTCTCCCCCACTTTCGTGTATTGTAAGGTAGGTTTTCATACTAAAATGAGTGTGCTTTTATTCCTTCCTTTAGTCGAATGTGATGAGAGTAAGTTTCATGTTTGTCTCTCAGCTCCACTCTTTTTCCCTCCACTGAAAATTCTTTTGCTTGCCTCTTTTATAAGAGATAATTTGCCCCATTCGATTTTTCCCTTTCTCCTCCCAATATATTTCTCTCTCACTGCTTAATTTCATTTTTTTAAAGATACGATCCCATCCTATTCAATTCACTCTGTGTGTGTGTGTGTGTGTGTGTGTGTGTGTGTGTGTAATCCCACCAACTACCCAGATACCGAAAAGTTTCAAGAGTTACAAATATTGTCTTTCCATGTAGGAATGTAAATAGTTCAGCTTTAGTAAGTCCCTTATGACTTCTCGTTGCTGTTTACCTTTCTTGCTTCTCTTCACTCCTGTGTTATCCTTACTGCGGCAACATTTGACTCATTTCTTTTGGGCTGCTTGTCGTATTTTCTCCTTCATTTGATAGTTCTGGAATTTGGCAACGATATTTCTTGGTGTTTTTAGTTTAGGGATCCTTTTCTGGAGGTGAATAGTGGATTCTTTCAATGACTATTTTGTTCTCTTCATCTAGGATATCTGGACAATTTTCCTTCATGATTTCTTGGAAGATATTGTCCAGGCTCTTTTTTTTTTTTTTTTTTTTTTTTTAATCACAGCTTTCTGGTGGACCAATAATTCATAGATTTTTCTCTCCTGGATCTATTTTCAGGGTCAACTATTTTTCCAATTAGATATTTTACACTTCTTTCTGTCTTTTCATTCTTTAGATTTTGTTTGACTGATTCTTGATTTCTCATAGAGTCATTAGCTTCTACTTGCCCGATTCTAATTTTTACCAAATTGTTTTCTTCAGTTAACATTTGCATCTCATTTTTCCATCTGTCCACTTGTTTCTTTTATGGATTTATTTTCTCCAGTTAGTTTTTGCACTTCCTTTTCCATTTGTCCAATTTCCCCAGTTAAGTTTTCTGCTTCCTCTTCAATTTGCCCAATTTTTCTTTTAATTCTTCTGGAATTTCTTTTTTTCATGTTTCTAAAATCATTGGCCTGTTTTTCTTCTATTTCTCTCATTTGACTTTTATAATTCTTCTTCAGCTCTTCCAAGCGTGCTCTTTGGGTTTGGGCCCAGTTCTTCTTCCTTTCTGAAGCTTCAGATATGAGTATGGTCTCAATGCTGACCTCTTTGGTGTTCGTGTTTTAGTGCTTGTCCCCATAGAAAGTTTCAATGGTCTTTTCTTTTCTCCTTTGCTTCTTACTCATGATGATCAATATTTTCCTGACTTTTAAAGTAAATCCTGCTTCAGGGGCACAAGAGACTTTGTCCCACAGTTTTTGTGCTTAAACTTGAAGTTTTGTGTCTTTTAGTCCCTGGTTCTTTCAGTTAGAAGCTAAAATGCTGAAGCTTAACTGCTGCTGAGCTGGTTAATATTGGAAAGCACAGACCACGTGAAGTCTTTCTGGGTTTCCACAAAGTTACCCTGAGGCTAGCTGCATTAAGTGTGGGGGAGGGTGGTCTGGCTACAGCAGGTCTCTTCTGCTGAACTAGATTATAGTCAAGCTCAGAGGTTGGTTATCCCATCTGCCCTAGTGTCTTTCTGATTCCCTGGGGTGCTGAGGCATACCTGGGGTCCTGGTTTTGGGAGCTGTGGACACCACTTCCCTGGGACTCCAGATGTCCTCCTGGTTTGCTGAGGTGGGGCTATCTGGGACAGGTCTGGTCGTGCCCTAGTCCACTTCAGTCACAGAAAGAGGTACCCTCCTTATCGATTTTCCTAGTCACACATGCAAAGAGACAATTTACTCTGACTGATCCCACTCTTCCAGGATTTTTTTCTGGGTAAATATTTTATGGGTCTTTCAAAGTCAGCAAGGGGAGTAGATGGGCATTTACTGATCATTCTATGATACTGACTCCAGGGAATTCAAGTAGGTGATTTAGAGACATTTAATCTTTGAGTTGATAGTCTCAGGAGAAGCAGCTTCTTGGTTCTACTGTACTCCTGTCTTGGGCTGATCTGCTTGAGAGTCTACAGTGGGGCTGCTGCTTCAGACAGCCAGGGGCTTCCAGCTCGGCTCTGCCATTTATGGATTGGCACTGGTATAGCCTGTACTCTGTACACTCCTCGAGACCTACACAATGGATCTTTCCCATAGACTTTCCAGTCTGTCCTGGACTATTAATCTGCCACAGTCTCTCCTATTGGATTCTGCCCCTCCAAAATCTGGTCATATTCTCTTTTAAGAGGTATCTGAAGAATTTTGTCTAAGAGTTTAGGTGAGTAGTTGCTCTAACTCCATGATCTTAGCTACAGCCCCTTCCCTATACCTTCTGAAGTAATAATTGAAAACTAATAAACTCTTCAGTTCCTCCACTATCTCCTTAATATTTCTTTAAAGAAGATTGAAAAATTTCCAAAGCAGTTGCTATTTCTTCTTCCTACAGATTAATTAATCCATCTATAAGTATTACCAAGATTATGTTTAGTTCACTTTTATATGTTGAAATGTTATTCATCATTCTATTGTCAAACCATTCATTGTTTGGTAGCCAAACTTCTATTGATGAAATCCTCTGTTCTCAGGATGATCTTCATACTGATGGTCATTGATATCAAAACTAACAAGTGACACCTTCAAGTCATGTTTTAACTAGAAAAGAAAATATTGCAACCATGTATAATGAATAAAAATTATTGAAAAATATGAATGTTGAGGACTATTAAAAGAGTCAGAAGAAATATCTTGAATACATAGGGAAATTCATGTTTCATAAAATGTTTTTTTATTTAACAACAAGTATTATTCTTTATTTAAGGTGACTCTGTTTCTCATTGTTGGGGGCTTGTTAAATGGGCTCACTTCTAATAGTCAGGATCTGGGGCCCACATGACTCAGAAGTTGTAGAAACATAATTTCTTTTTTTTTTTTTTTTGGATATATAAATTTATTTATTTAACTTTTTTTTTACATCCATTTTCACAAAATTTTGGGTTCCAAATTTTCTCCCCTTTTGTAACAGAATACTTACAGTGGTGGAACATGCATCTCAAATTCATAGACAAAGTTTACGAACATTTTGGTAAATCATTCAGCAAAATTATCATTTTACTATGATAAAGTATAGATATGTGGACAAAGTAATAGTAGAGTTACAGTTAGTCAATTTGGACCTATTTATTGGAACGAGATTCCAGAACAGTCATTAAAAAGGAAACAATGACTTAAAGAGAAGATCACTTTTAGTTTTGTACTGGTGAAAATTGTTTACTTTGATGTCATGTTTATCAAGTGTGCAGATGATATGACAATGTCCAGATTCCAGAAGGTCTTGACCAATAAGAAAAATTGCACAGTGACTATTACATGATAAGTCCTTAATATTTTTCATTCATTCATTTTTTTTTATTCATTCAGAAACTGAATCAAAAGACATAAAACAATGCATATAAATGGAAAAAGATGTAGAGGAAAATAGATTGTGAAATGTTTAATATGAGCATTTAGACTTTGTATATCTGCAAATGCTACAAACCAAAACTTGTCTTACTGTTTTGTTGATTGTCTAAACTTAATATGTGATAGAGAAAATGTGAGCAATGCACTTTAAACTTCCATCTATGTCATGTATATATTGTTTTTTTGGATATTTGGTTCTTAAACATTTACCACCGTACCACTGGCTATTCAAAATATAGTAAGAACTGTAAAATTCTACCATATTCCAAATTCAATAAAATTTGTAACTAGCTATTCTAATTCAAAAATCAACAGTATAAATACAAAATGGAGAACTGTAGACAATAAGGCAAAGGGTTGCCACATGTAAAGAGATTAGATTTGTTCCATTCAAACCAGGTCAGCAAAAAGAGGAGCGATGATTGGAAAATTCAACATAAAGAAATATTTCCTAAGAATTATCCAAAATACAATGAGTTACCTAATGAAAATGGGTTCTTACTAAGGAGCTGTCTTTAAATAATGTGACAATGATTATTTATTTTGAAAGGAACTTTTGAATCCCTGAGATTTTTTATTTTCTCTTATACCAGCATTGTAAACACTTTTTCTTTATAACTGATCATGAAGCATGGTAAACCCTGCATCTAATACCACCTATAGTTCTATTTCTATTATCAGGACATTTTCTCATAAATTGTATCTTTTTGTAAGAAAAAGATGAAATGGATGATCCCTGGCTACAGAAATAGATTAGAGTCTTTCTAAAATTTTCCTTCCTTACTTAATAGAGTTAGAGTGTCTGAAACAAATTTTAAACATTGAATATACTTACTAAAATTGTTGAAACACTTTTCAGGCTAGTAAATTTTATTTCTTCAATGTAATAAATTCCAGTTGCCAGTGCTGTTAGCTTTAGATTCCATATTTTTTTCTTTTTTTTTCTTTTTTTTATTTATTTAATTAACTTTTTACATTCATTTTCACAAATTTTTGGGTTCCAAATTTTCTCCCCTTTTATCGCCTCTGCCCACCCCAATACCCCAAGCAATCTAATTTTCCCTATCTCCAATCTGCCCTCTCTTCTGTCATGCCTCCCTTCTCTTGTCTCCATCTTCTCTTTTCTCCTGTAGGGCCAGATGACTTTCCATTCCTCATTAACTGTATGTCTTCTTTCCTAGTTACAACAACAATATTAAACAGTTGTTCCTAAAACTTTGAGTTCCAAATTCTCCCCATCCCTCCCTCCCCACCCATTCCCTTTGGGACAGCAGGCAATTCAATATAGGCCCTATCTGTGTAGTTTTGCAAATGACCTCCCTGATAGTCGTGTTGTGTAAGACTAACTGAATTACCATCCCTCCTAACCTGCCCCTCGTTGTTTCTCTTCTGTCTTTTGATTCTATCCCTCCCCAAGTGTTGACTACAAATTGCTCCCTCCTCCCTTTGCCCTCCCTTCCTTCATCCCCCCCCTTGCAATATCTCCTTCTCCCCCCCTTTCTTATACTGTAAGATAGCTTTTCATACCAAAATGAGTGTGCATTTCACTCCTTCGTTTAGTCAAATGTGATGAGGGTAGACTTCTTGTTTTTTTTTTTTTCTTTCTCAACTCTCCTCTTTTTCCCTCCACTAAAAAAATCTCCTACTTGCCTCTTAAATGAAATATAGTTACCCCCTCTTTCCTACCACTACATTTCTCTCTCACCATTTACCTTAATTTCTTTTAAGGTATGGTCCCATCCTATTCAGTTCACTCTGTGCTATCTGTTTCTGTATGTGTATGCATGTGTGTATGTGTGTGCATGCGTGTACACGTGCATGTGTGGTCCCACCAACTACCCAGATACGGAAAAGTTTTAAGAGTTAGAAATATTGTCTTTCCCTGTATGAATGTAAACAGTTCACTTCTGGTAAGTCCCTTAAGACTTCTCTTTGCTGTTTACTTTTTCATGCTTCTTCTCATTCTTGTGTTTGAAAGTCAAATTTTCTTTTCAGCTCTGGTTTTTTCATTAAGAATGATTGAAAGTCCTCTATTTCATTAAAAGACCATATTTTCCCTTGAAGTAGTATACTCAGTTTAGCTGGGTAGGTGATTCTTGGTTTGAGTCCTAGTTTTTTTGCCTTCTGGAATATCCTATTCCACGCCCTTCGATCCCTTAATGTAGAAGCTGCTAGATCTTGGGTTATCTTGATTGCATTTCCACAGTACTGGAATTGTTTCTTTCTAGCTGCTTGCAAGATTTTTTCCTTGAGTTAGGAGTTCTGGAATTTGGCCACAATGTTCCTAGGAGTTTCTCTTTTTGGATCTCTTTCAGGTGGTGATCGATGGATTCTTTCAATACTTATTTTGCCCTCTGGTTCTAGAATGTCAGGGAAGTTTTCCTTGATAATTTCAAGGAAGATGATGTCTAGGCTCTTTTTTTGATCATGAGTTTCAGGTAGTCCCAAAATTTTTAAATTATCTCTCCTGGATCTATTTTCCAGGTCAGTTGTTTTTCCCATGAGATATTTCACATTCTCTTCCATTTTTTCGTTCTTTTGGTTTTGTTTAGTGATTTCTTGGTTTCTCGTAAAGTCATTAGACTCCATCTGTTCCATTCTAATTTTGAGAGGACTATTAAATTCAGTGAGCTTTTGAGCCTCTTTTTCCATTTGACTCTTTCTGCTTTTGAAAGCATTCTTCTCCTCACTGGCTTTTTGAACCTCTTTTGCCAATTGAGTGAGCCTTTTTTTCAAGGTGTTAATTTCCTCAGCATTTTTTTGGGTCTCCTTTACCAAGGTATTGACCCGTTTTTCATACTTTTCTTGCATGTCTCTCATTTCTCTTCCCAGTTTTTCCTCTACCTGTCTAACTTGCTTTTCAAAATCCTTTTTGAGCTCTTCCAAGGCCTGAGCCCACCCGCCCCCCCCCGGGGTGTCTGGGGTACTGAGCATCTGCCCTCCACGTCTTTCCCTGATGGCAAAAATACGTCCTCATCTTCGTCAGATCCGAAGGTTGGGATCATTTGCATTTGTTGGAAAAAACTCTCTATAGTCTTATTTTTCTTCCCTTTTCTAGGCATTTTCCCAGACAGTTACTTGACGTCTGAGATTCCTTTCCATCCCTGCCTGGATCCGCCCGGCTAGTGCTTGGCCTCTGAGATTCAAATGGGCTTTCTGGCAGCAAGCTTTAGTTCTGGCGCTTGGGTGGGGGCAGGGCCGCCTCCCAGGCTCAGTTCCCTCAGGGGCTTTATGCAGAGATTTTCAGGAACGGAGCGGGTGGGGAGCCTGCCTCCTAGGCTCAGTTCCCTCAGGGGCTTTATGAAGAGGCCTTCAGTAATAGAGCGGGGTGGGGGCAGGGCAGTCTCCCAGGCTCAGCTCCATCACGTTTTATGCAGAAACCTTCCATAATGAAGATCCTGCCTGCTGTTGGGGGATTCCTGAGTCCTGGGCCGCTGTTGCCTCAGCCGCTGCCCACGCCTCTGCCTCCGCCCCTTTCTGCCCCCATCTCTGCCACCACCACTTCTTCCCAAGGGTGCCCGAGTCACGGAGACGCCCTGCTCCCCCTCTCGTCCAGCCCAGCCTTCTTTCTCACTGACCTGTAGCTTCTGTGAGCGGAGGGACTTTCCCGGCTGCCGGAGCTTCCGTGTCTGAAGCCTGCTCAGGTCAGCTTCTCTGGGGCCGTGGCCAGAGCAGCGTTGGGGTGGGGTCCGCTTTCCGGTGTGCGACGGACCCTGGGGACGGGTCTCCAGGGCTCCCTGGAATGGAAATCTCTTCCACTCCCTTTCTGCACACCTTGTATTGACCCAGAAGTTATGGGGGTCTCTTTTTACATTAATTCTATGGGCTTTGGTTTTGGAGCCCGTAAACCTGCGTCCTTCTACTCCGCCATCTTGGCTCCACTCCTCCATAATTTTTTTTTCAAAATGAAATCCATTTCCTTGAAAAATGGCTTCAAATACTGAGGACAACATTCCCACCAATTTGAAAAGACAAAAATAAAAATGTCCTATTTTCTTCCATGATAAAATTCCTAGAAATTAATTAAATTAATTACTTGATTGAATTAAATATAAATTAATATTGGTATGAGGATGAAATAATGGAGAATGCTTTTCACAAGTCAAATGTTTTTGGATTTAAGGAAAGGAATATGATGTTGAATCTATGTACTAAAATGTTTAGAAAATGTGGTGCAATTCAGTCAATGAAACATTTTGAAACAAATGAAGAAAACACATCTCCTTGATGTAATCTACTGGATCACAAGGTCATAGAGTTAGAGATAAAATGAATGTTAAAGGCTCTCAGGTTCAATTTTCAATATATAGATGAGAGAAAAAAGTCATGGAAAGGGTTAGTGACTTGCCTAGGCTTATTTTGCTGATGTTTACCCACACTATTTTGGGAGCTTTATACACATAACTTAAAGAAACAAAATTTGGAGTCAATGCACTGAGTTAATACTAACTCAAAATTCTGACCCTTAATAATTTATTCACTGTGTGCAGCATCATGTAAGTTGCACAGTGCATGAATAATGAACAATGCACAGTAGATGAACTGTGAAGTTCTTAAGTCAATCTCAGATTCAGGTTTCCAGAGATAGTACTTATGGGTATCCTTTGATCTTTAAGTTCACAGCAATACTTTGCATATAAAGCAAGGCTTGCATATTATGTGATATAAGCTATCTCCCTTATTTATATAAGGGAGCTGTTCCTGGATGCATCATAGAAAGGAAATGGGGTGGAAGGACAGAGAGAACAGTTTTCCAGAATGTTTTCATTGAAGTAAATGCAATAGACCTGAATTTAATTCTTTCATTTTAAAACTGTTAAGAAATATTTGTTCTTATTTCAACTCCATCCTCATTCTTATAAATATATAAGCACATAAATTTGAATCATGTATATGGCTGCAGTTTTGGCAAGTCAACAAATAGTATATTACTGCTTAGGTATCTGAACATCCATTGTAAGGATCTAAAGGACAAACAGAGCATGTTTCCAAGCACTGGCTTATACCAGGCTCTATGCATCCATGGACCTTATTCTCTAAGAGCTTGGGGAAAAAGTGCAGGTGTCAGATTACAAAGAACACTCCCCAATACACCACCCAGTTGACCAGATCTAGGGCATGGTGAAGGAAGCAAGAGAGAGTGGCATATGCATCACAAACTAAGAATGTTACTACAAAGCAAAGTTCTGACTTTATACTATGGTTTTCGTCCACACTGCCCTGAAGAAAAGTCTCCCCAACTAGGCAGCTTTCACTAGAGATGTTGCTTCTTGTTCTTTTCATCTATTAGAAACTGAATCAAGTGCTTAGGGGGCCCTCAGATTCATGTTGCTAAAATTCTGCTTTTTACTCTACTGTTAGCAAGACTAATTTTTCCCCAAACAGGCTTGTGCAGTCAGCATAAAACCAAAATGAAATTTAGGAACCTTTTCCCTCAGCCATGGCAGCTCTTTCAAAAGATGACAGATAGTATAGATCAACGGATCCACCATGCTGTACCTTATACCCTGTCACTTGCTTATTTCCTAGATGCCATTAATATATTATACTTGGGAAGGTTCAATAAAGAGAAATCTTGCAATGTAGCACTTTTTGGAAATAAAAAAGTCTCCTAGTCAGGGAGTAAGTCCCAGAAATAGTAAGAGTCTTTCAAAAACAAGATGCTTTTGTGATTAGCACTGTTCATCTGAGAATATAGCAAAAGATTGCATTTCCTGCCATGAATATGATCTAATTGTTAGCTTATTTTGCATTTAGGTTTCAAAATTTTTTTTAATAAATTTTTTCCCGTGCATAGCTTGCACTAATTTTTAGTCACACATGCTTTGTATTTCTAGAGTAATGAGTAAATGGAAAGCATTAAGTGCTTACTGTATGTTAATCACTGTTCAAAGAGCTAAAGATAAAAATTATAAACCAAGACACCCCCTACTCTAAAGGAGATTGTAGTCTAGAGGGAGAAACAACATATATAAAAGAATTTATAGAAATAGTGAGTGGAGTAACAGGGAGGATAGCAAAGAGTTGGTCAATTGATGATATATGATCATAGTTTGAGTTCTAAGGCCAGATTGATAAGTCGTCTGGGTTGATTTGTGTAAGCTAAGTCTTTAACTCATATACCTGAGTCCCAAGGAGATGGCTGTAAAATTGAATAAACCAGTAAAAGGTCTAGAGAGGTTCAACGAGATTTAGGATTATTGAGTTCAAACGGGAAAAACCTCAGGGACCATGTAGTTAAGCCTAATTTGATTTTGATAATTGAGGCAACTGACGCCCAGAGATTAACCACTTTTTCAATGAATGAATAAAACATTTATTACACACTTACTATGTGCAAAGCATGTGCTAAGTGCTGGGTATAAGAGAGAAAATTAAGACAGCCCCAGAGTCTCTCTCTCTCTCTCTCTCTCTCTCTGCATGTGTGTGTGCTTGTGTGTGCGTGTGCGTGTGTGTGTGTGTGTATGTTTCAGCTACAAGTCAGCTAGAAAGGGATCATGGTTCTTAAGGTGCTGCAACAAAAATGGAAAAAAAATTCTTTAAAATTGCATGCACTAATAAAATCATATCTTTTTTTTATACTGAACCATTAGTTGGTGCCAAGAATTTTAGTGACAACAATTTTCTTTTCTGAGTATTCATTAGATGTGACTGTAGAACAAGGATGATATCCGTAGGTGTTGGAATGAAAGCAAGTCTGATTTTGGAGAACATTGCTATTCTCAGGACTCTTGGTTCAGTGTAATGGTCTGTCTCCATCAGGGTATGAGCAACAACGAGATCAAGGTGGTGGTGATGCTTTGATTTGTCTGGCACATAGTGCATCCTGTTTCTCCCTCAGGACACCCCAGTTGCTATAGCTAAGATGGTGTACCTGTCTGTGTTTGGCAGATGGTTGACAGTGAGTGAGGATGACTGGTCCTTGGTGTTATTTCACTGGAAAATGATGAGAAGTAGGACTTGTGGTCTAGGATATTCTGTCAATCCCAGTGCTCTTGTATTTGTCAATGTCACACAAATGATAAATTCAAGGGAAGGATTTGAATCCAGGTTGACTTGAAGCGATGCTTTTCTATTGAGCCATGTCACATATCTGCATCAGGTAGTGGCAGATACAGTGGCTAAAAAAAGCATTTTAATAAAAATATTCAGTGAGAAACAAATTTCCTTGATATAAAGAATCATTATTGTATTAGTATTAATATTATTAATACAGTATTCTCTTTAGTTATACCCTCTTAAAATTCATCTAATCTTTCTCTTATCTTTTCACTTAATTAATTCCTATTCCCATTTGGGTAAAATATAATAACCTAAAAATCCATGCTCATGAAACTCCAAAATTATTAAGCTTGCTTGTAATAATTATTAACCTTCAAGAGGGAAATATTCATTGTAAGGAGAGCATAAGTCATCCAATTAGCAATTTTATAAACTCTCTTTGATTCTTTGTGTTTACTGATCACCTCATGCTTCTATTTCAAAATATTGGTTTCCCAGCAATATTATCTCAAATATTTTTTAACCACTTTATTTGAGTATCAGAATTGAAAGACTCCCCAACTCCATTTTATTTTAGTATATTCAAATGTAAGGATATTCCTTCATTCATTTATCAAGAATTTATTGAATATCTTCCAGAAAGAATTAGGATGGTTAAAGAAAGCATCAACATATATTAATGACTAAATGTTTTATATAACATGGTAATATTAAAGACAGGGAATTTCCTAAAGAGCAAGAGATAGGCCTTTTAATTATGCATTCCCCTGGCAGTTTCAGTCAAGGATTCTCTCATATATCAGAGTGAGTGGGATTCTCTCACTCATGCCTCTACAATAGTGATCTCCAGTTATTGCACACCCTTACCAACAAAAAAATGAGTATATGCCATATATATATATATATGTATAATAGTAATTCATAGTTTATAAATTATACATTATATATATAAATATATGGAGAGAGAAAACTACATCATTTTTCTAATTATGGATATTACAAAATAAAAAATAAAAAAATGGTAAATATTCAAGACAAATTTTAAGAAAAAAAGGAAACAGTTAAATATGTAGAACAAACATGGATATGGAGAAGGTACAGGGTGAAAAAGGAACAGGATATTCTGAATTTGATGGAGAAAGATTTGTCTATAGATTTCACATATTTTTAAAGGCCTGAGACCAAGGCCTTTATACAATGACGTTGTAGTAATGTAACTCCTGGTTGATCTGCCAATGAAGTCTGGCCACGGTCTGCTACTGAATGTCACAAAATACCTGTTTATAAATATCATTTTGGCATATATGTGGCGTATGAATCAGAATGGAGAGAGTGAGAGAAAGCAAAGATGAATTATGAGGGCATTGAAAAAGTCCAGGTGAAATTGGCCAGAAGGAAGCTGATAGCGGTGTGTGTGTAAAGAACAGGCTGAATGTTAGAAATGATGAACAAGTAGAATTCACAAGACCAGGAAAATAATGGGACATGACGGATTGAGGTAGAGTGAGGAATCAAGGGAGATTAAAATTCAGAACCTCGATGCCTAGAAAGATAGGGGAACACTTGACAAAAATAGGGATGTCATCAAAAAGAGGAGCGTTGGAGGGCAAAAGGTAAAAAAGTTGATTTTTGATTCAAAGTGAAGTTTGTTTACTTTTTTTCCCACTAGGCACCTTACCCCTCACTATCCTGTAGTTGCCTTTTTCTGGAAGAAACATAGAAACTTAGAGTTCAAATGGTCTCTAATGGTTGTACCCATCACCAGAAATGATTTTTTTATGGTTAATTTTACTGAAGCAATCATATAAAATGATAACCTAAGAAGATACAAGGAAACATGAAAAGTTAAGGGACAATTCTTTTTTAAATGACATTGGTAAGTCACATAAGTTGCTTCCTTCCTGTGTCCTGGTTCCTTACATTTCCTCTAGACTCTTTCATTTTTAGTTTTTGTTTTGATTAGTTTCACTTTTTATCCCCATTTCTTAACATAGAACTTGGCTCATGATAGGTATTTAATAAACACGAAAAAGGTGATTTTATATAGGACATTGCATTTTAATAATTATAACCTGTTAAAAGATATAATGGTAGTAAACTTTATCTTTAAAAAGATTATGCCAGTTTATCCATTATATTTAGCTTGTTATGTTAGTTCACATATTTGCAATCAGTGAAAACAATAATCATATCTCTCTGCCTTCTTCACTAGATATAATTTCTTATGGTCTGAAATTTCTTTCATTTTTTTCACACATATAATTTTATTTTTGAGGATCCTGGACCTTTCATTTCAATGGTCTGGGAAACCTCCTGGTATGGAAACTCCTGATACCCAAAAAGATTGGCAAACGATATGAAAGTGATAGTTTTCTTATACTTTTCCAGAGATTGAAATTGTCATCTGTTATTTTATTTAATAAAATGTCTGGAATTTAAATTTAAATTCTGGAAAATATACGCATGGTGTAGTTGTCATATATCAAAGATGAAGCAGTTTTTTTTTTCTTAGCCACACAAATTTAATTGTGATAAAGGACTCATTGGTTAATATAAAAATGGTGAAAAACATGAAACACTCAAATAGACTACTATTATATGCCCTTTCCTCAGACAACTTCATGAGATTGTTGAATAGATAATTGCATTAACAGAATTTCATATGTAAACTGTCTAAACAATCAAAAAGATACAGTTATTCTAGGCTGTCAAGGCATAGCTTTCTTTCATCCTCTAGCTGCCTGGCACTCCTGTTGGTGTCTTTCTCAGAAAAAGACAACCTTAAGAAATTTCTGCCCCTTGCTAACCACTAACTAAATACCCAACTTAGAACTCCTAACCTAAGAGATAATTGGCAAGACTGAAATTGGTATATCACTGATATGTACACAGAAAAGGAAATGAAAATCAGAAGAACATAGTCAAGGTCTCAAAGTTTAGTCTCTGACTCACCTAGGCAAGTTCAAATTAGACAGAGTTCTTTTTACAAGCCTGTGTGCCTATTTGTTTCTCATTCATTGATCCTCAGGAGAAAATTCCAATATTTTAGGACCAATCAGTAATTCACTGTATTTTCCCAGGAAAAAAAAAATTATGTTATATTTCAAACAAATCTGACATAGGTCCAGCTCCCTTGGAGACATCCTTTGCTAGGAAAGGTCCACATAATATAGTATTATCTAGCGGACTGGGTGGGAGGCAGGGAACTAATAGCTCTGTTCGAGCAGCTGTTCTGCTGCATAAGGATTGACAATACTGTCCATGGAATCACTGTTTTCCTTATTATGGGGGCATTTACTAGGAATGGAGGATGTGGAGGGAGGAGGAGAACTGTGTAGAGCTACAACTCTACACTGTGTAGAGCTACAACTGTTAAAGCAAATAAAAGGGAGAGGGTCATTGAAATATATTTTTTGAAATCCACAGAAGAGAATATAAGGAAAGACAGAGGACATCACAAACAGGTAGGACAGTTTTGGAAGTAACAATAATTTCTTATATACTTTAAATCCAGAACAAGTGAATTACAGTTTCGTCTATATCTCTTATTTCAGCTCTATTTTTGAAAGGGAAATGATCAATTTAGTTGATATTTTTAAGTTCAGAATTTTCAAAATGAGGGAAAAACACAAAAAACCCATTTATTTTCTCAAATTATTTTTGAAAGAAAATTTAGGAAACATTTGGTTTTCAATTTCAACCAACAATTGGTTTCAAACTCCAACACAATATCATTTTAATGCACATATATGTATACATACATATGTATATATGTATGTATAATTACAATTCATAAGATAACACTGAATTATTTTACAGGAAGGTTTTTAAGAGGTTAACACACATGTGAACCTAAATGTAAAAAAAAATGATAATATTGTCTTAAGGCTCTTCTAAACTTCTTGAGAATATAAAATCCAGTCTTTTACTAAATTGAATAATAGTGATTGAGGAAGAGTAAAGGGAACTCAATATTATTGTTGTTCAGATGTAAAAGGGGAAGAATAATCACTTGACTTCACCATTCTAGATAATGAAATCAAAATGGCTGGGAAAAATTTTTCACATGTTTCATTACTTCCCATCTTCAAAAATGTAAAATGCCCATATAATTAATTTATTTTAGAGCTTTATTCAACAGACTTTCAGCTCTACATTTGAAGCAGCAATAATTTCATGCATGTCCTCCTGCCATTTTGTAGTCTTTCACTTTTCCGTTTTTTTCATTAGTGGCTAATTGATATTCACCACTCTTCCCTCTATTCTCCAAATATCCTGAGAGTAGAAGTCAATAGACACTAAATAGAGAACATAAATGTTTATCACTTTCTAGATATTTAAAGGAGTAGAGATGAGGTCCAGATTAAAATAGACAGAAACAGTGAGAATAAAATCTAGATGACAATAAGTTTCAGAACTTAACAATTTCTTTTCTATATCCCAGATACAATCAATTAGTCTCTGAGACATGGTCATATACATGCACACACATAAATAACTATAGTGAATAGATGGATAGGTAGCTAACTATAGCTAGAGCTATATATATGCTTGCATACATATATGTACATGCGCACTTATAAACAGCATGTTCACATGTGTGTATATTTGCATAAATGTATGTGTACATATATTTATACAAATATCTATATTTAATACTTAAGTTCTAGAGAAAGTTATACGACCTTGTGAGTTGGATCCACTACATATATATTTTAGCTAATCATCATTAGACCCTGACAGAACCTTGCAATGATTTTACTCTTCCCCAGCTGATGTTCTAGAATGCATTCTCTATAACATCTTTTCAAGAACTTTTAAATAAGCTAATCAATAAAGGAGCATTTACTAAGCACTTATTATATGGCAAACATTTTGCTAGAGCCTGGGGATTCAAAGACAAAAATGAAAATAAAATGTCCTTAAAGGGTTTATAATTATGTAAGAGGGAATAATATGTGTATGCATACACATATTTTACATATATATATATATATACTTCTTTATATCTATATACACATATATACTTTTATATATACATATCTGTATATGCACACGTTATACATATAGTGTACAGACATATTTAGTGTATGTGTGCAGGTAAATGATAGATAGATAGAAATAAAAAACAAGAGTTGCCATATGATTCAATTGAGACAGTATCTGGAACATGCAGTGATGACACTGAGTTATGAACCTGAGTGACCAGAAGGATTTTTGTATCTTTAATAAAAAAAGGAAAGTTGTGATGAGTGGATCTATGGACAGGAGAAAATGAATTCTGTTTTGTAAATATTTAATTTGCAACACCTACAGATCCTCCTGTTAAAAATGTTTAATAAGAGATTTGCTATGTGGAACTAGAGTTAAGAAAGAGATTAGGAGTCCAATTCCACTATCATTCCCCTCAGCAGAGCATGTTGTCATGAAATTAAATGAAAAAAAAATTAGAGACAATTTATTGAGAACACGTTTCCCCCCTTCTTTTACATGTTAAAACACTTTAACATCATCCCTTATTCTTTCATCTTTTACACTTGACTCTGATAAAGAAGTAACCCTTTTCCTCACCAAGGCCTCCTATGTAAAGCCTTTACCTCATATAATCTGTTCTTTTCTGGCATATTTGTCCAAAAAATGATCCACTCTAACGCTCTAATTTCCTAATGTTTCTCTATTGCCTACAAGCAGATCCAATCTTCTCCATTTTAAAACAATCAACAACCACCTTCACTTGAATTTACCCTTCAAACTATGGTTCTATTTATTCACTAAACCAAGGAGCCTCTCCATGTTTGATCTTAAGGATCTGAGTCAAGAGGACTCGGGTCTTCTTTCTGTTTCTGTTCCTATACTTGAGTAAAACGCCGAGAAAATCTCTAGAGTAAAAATCTGATGTGTTTATACCTAAGGCTTTGCAAAAGCAGGTAACAAAGACTCCTCCTTCAAAAGTGTTCAATTTGTAATATGAGAAGTATATGTAAAATAGTATTTATTCATCAACTATAGAAACTACTGTAGACTTAAAGGATGTAAATCTATATTTGAATAAAATAAAAGAATTAAAATTTTCAAATGTGTCATTATATTCACTATGCCCTCTCCAGAAATCAAAAACACTTCATGGGAATACTCAACAGAATCACATTTACCTAAGGCCTCTGCTTTACTCTTCAAAGTAGAATGGATCCACCATGCTTGTCAATTTATTAAAATTTTAAAAATATTTATCATTTTGTTATAAACCTAATTTTTACTGATTTTAGGTACTATATTATTCACTGGAGAGAATAAATATAAGAAAGTGAGACAGTTCCTGCTCTTAAAGGGTTTATAATCTAATAAAGGAAGGCAGGATATAAAGAAAATTTAAAAAATTGGAATGGAATGGTAATGGTTCAGAAATAGAAAGAAAGTGATTAACTATGAGACTGGACAGATAGTGCTGTTATAAATTGTATGCTTTCCACATCTGGCAATAATTTGCATTTAGAAACTCCTTACCAAGCACAAATGGTCTCTAAAACTATTCATCTTTACAAGTTCATTGATTATTAAGAGCATTTACTACTTACATAGTATATTTAATCTAATATGAAGATAGTATTCATATGATCATGAAATATGGGGTCATAAATTGAGAACTAGAAGGGACTTTAAAGGTCATCAAGTTATAGGACAAATAGTATCATAGATCTAGAGATGGCAAGAACTTCAGATATTATCTACACCAACCTTTTCATTTAATAATAGAGCAAAATAAGCATCTTGATCAAGATCATTTAGGTGATCAAAAACATAGCTGAAGTTTAAAGCCAGGTCTTCTGAGTCCTATATATTTTCCATGATTCCACAGAGTTATTGCATGGTTTGTATGATGAGTAATTTTTAATACGCATCTATAAACATGTATAACTGTATAACAGTTACTGACATAGAAGTAACATGAGAATAACTAGATTTTTGTTTTTTGGCACACTCCCCATTACTAGGTATCTACCATTCTTATCAGAATTTACCTCATTGTGTTACACTTCTGGGAGCCAAAATGAAAGAGTAAGCAGTAAATCACAATAACTCTCCCATATTCACCATGAAATAGTCGTAAAATAGTGCCCTGAAACAAATATTGGAACAATACAACCCGTGAAAAGACCAGAAGAAACAATCTTTTAGCCCATGAAACTTGGAAGATTGCCAAGAAAGATTTGTCTCACTTAAAAAAAGAGGAGAATGCAGTTCAGGACAGGAAGTGTCCCAGTAAACCAGCAATAAGTCCCACTCCAGTAAACTAGTGGAAGATCCTGATCCCCAGTGTGGTGGAGAAGACAAACTCCAACACAAAGACCTTTGAAAAACCACCATATGCTTCAGAATAGCTCAGGGCAAACAGTTAATCTCCAGCTGCCAAACAGTCATGTCCCTCAGTGTACCCCTGCAGAAATGCAAAAACTTCAGTGTAGCCCAAGACAAATGCAAAAAACACCATACCACCTCTGTATATGTTAGACATCAGCACTATGTCCCAGGCTCATCACCAGATAAGCTGTCTGACTCCTATGGCCTCCAGCAGTACCAGCCTGTAGCATCAATACTATATTCATAGCATCTATGGTGGTCATAAATTTCCCAGCACAATTTTGAATCATGAAACACAATAGATTCTCTTCATGGAAGACATAACCAAAGCATTTATTCAGACACCAGAAAACCAAATCCATCACAGCTACCAAAATCTATATACAATACCAATGCAGAGAACAACACCATTCCCAAGCCCTCCCTCTAGGCTTCCCACAAACCAGCTTCATTAAACAAATCACAAGTAGGTCCCCTTAAACAAGCTCTTTCACTCGCACATGCCAGCTGCCTACTTGTCTGCATCTTTCCTGGCTTAGACTAGACTCTGACCAATTACCTCTCATCTCTGATCTAGCTCTGCCTCTTCCTGTTCCACCTGTTCAACAAACTCCTGCCACCACAGTCTCCGTGTGACTCAGACTCATGTGACTCAGGCTTCCATGTGACCAGGGAGGTCACATGGACCTGTTCATGAATGAGAAAAATCCTTCCATTTAGATTACCATTACACAGCCACCTTCCACCCCACCCCTTCAGAACAGCACAAGATATTAAGGTCCCCAGTGGGTTTCAGGGCAATACCAGTGCAAGCATCAAATAAACAGTCAGGGCTTGCAGGTCCTGATGAAAGAAGCCTGAGATAGTGCCCCTTCCACTGCAGAGGCAGAGCTCAGATTTCAAAGAAATAGATAATATCAAAAAAGATAAGCAAAAGCAAAAAGAACAACAGCAAGAACAAAAGGAGCTGTCCATAAAAATAATTGCAGTGATGGGGAAGATGAAGATACAAACTGGGAAGAAAAAAGCAATGCCAAAATCCCTATGAGGAAAACCCCAGAGGAAAAGGGGAAGTGGTCTCAAACCCAGAAGGAATTCATTGAAGGGCTCAAAAGGGTGGAGGGAGAAGGAATGATCATTCAATGAAATGGGATTTCAGGCTTTCACAAGGAAAACAACAGAATTTAACAACAAAAAAAAAATGTAGTCAAGTTCAAAACACAGGAGAAGTGTAAGGGGGTGAGGGAAAAGGAAAAGAAAATGTAAAGGACTCAATGGAACTGAAACATTTATGTCTGAGGTACCACCTCACATCTAAGTTGGAAAGTTGGAAAGGATGTGGGAAAATTAGGATATCAATGCACTGTGGGTGAAGTTGTGAACTGATCTAATCATTCTGAACAGTAATTTGGAACTTTGACCCAATGAAATGCCATACTATTGTGGAGTAAGAAATGATGAACTGACAGATTTCAGGGAAAAAAATCTGGAAAGGCTTTTACAGAGTAATGCAAAGTGAAATGAACAGAAGCAGGAAAACATTGTACACAATATCAACAGTATTGTATAATAAGCAACTATGAATGACTCAGCTCTTCTCAATTACATAATGATCTAAGTAAAATACAAAGGACTCATGAAGGAAAATGCTTTCTATATCTAGATGTGAAACTGATGGACTCAGAATGCAAATAGAAGCATGCATTTTTTTTAACTTTATTCTTTTCCTTGTGCTTTTTTCCCCTTGTGATCTATTTCTTCTTTCAAAAATGTGACTAATATGGAAGTGTTTTTACATGATAGCACATAGTTAACCTATTTTAAATTGCTTACCATTTAAGGAAGTAATGGGAGGAATAGAGGGAGGGCAGGAGAAAAAGAAAAATTTGCAACTCAAATTCTTACAAAAATGAATGCTAAAAATTGTTTTGATATGTAATTAGGAAAAAATAAGTTACAACTTTAACAAAAAGTACCTTTATTTTCCAGTAGCTTACCTCTTTTTTATTTTCTAGTATCATAATTCTTTGTACATGGTTTTCATGGCTAATACTCTAGGCTATATCTAGAAGCATTCAGAACTTTCCCTTAACAGGTTCTTTCCTTAGCTCCCTTTTCTCTTTCATTACCTCCCTGTACCTTCTATTTAACTACAATAAATATTTTTGGAATGGTTTTTTTCAAGTCTCATTTATTGAGGATATGAAGATAAGTTGATAAACGTACTTTAATATTGAATTTATATTCTTGCAATATTGCTCTTGGGGTTCCTCTCTAGGGAAGAAATACTACATATTGCCCTGAGGCAGGAAATTGATTGGGTTCTCAGGTGAAACCAAGGGTAAGAGGTTTGGTTTGTATATTCCAGGGCTGTGAAGGATTTGGAAGGCATGATTATGCAATACTATATGAGATCTTTGAAAATTCATGGGAACTAGGAAAAGTGCCAAAGATTAGCTATGTCAATTTTACCGAAAAAAAAAAAAGGAAGAAAGAAAAAACAGAGAAGCCTCCTCAAACTTTTGGCTTTAGTTGCTCGGAAATATGTTACTAAAGTGTGTGTGTGTGTGTGTGTGTGTGTGTGTGTGTGTGTGTCGTTAAAAATGAAGCAGAAATAATTAAGATTTACCATGGTTTCTTCATCACAGAGCCATTAAGAAGGAAGGGATAGATATTGATCAAGCCCCTAATACATGACAGGCATTCTGCTAACTGTTTTAAAAATATTATTCCATTGTACTCTCACAACTTTTTGAGATATGTGTTATTATTTTACAATAATTGCCTCCTAACTCTTCCCTTATCCCCATCTTCTTTTTTTCTTGTAGGGCAAGATAAATTTCTATACCCCATTCCCTGTATTTCTTATTTCCCTTACATGTAATAAAAATTCTCCACATTCGTTTTTAATACTTTGAATTCCAACTTCTCTCCCTCTCTGCTCCCTCTCTAGCCCCACTGAGAAGGGAAGCAATTCAATACATACTAAATATGTGTTCTTTTGCAAACGACTTCCATAATAATCATGTTGTATAGTACTAATTATATTGCCCTCTGTCCTACTCTATGCCCCCTTATTTTTCCCCCGTACACTTGACCTTGTACCTTCTCAAAAGTATTTATTTCTAGTGACTCCCTTCTCCCATTTGCACTCCTTTCTAACAATCTCCTCACCCCACTTGTCATCTCTTCTCCTACTTTCCTGTTGTGTGATATAAAAGTTAATATCAAATTTAGGGAGCATGTTATTCCCTCCTTCAGCCACATGTGGAGAGAATATCTTTATTTTCCCCCTCTCCCCTTCTCCCTTATCTTCTCCACTGAATAAGATTTTTCCTATCTCTTTTAAGAGTGATAGCCTGCCCTGTTCCATTTCTCCCTTTCTCTTCCTGGAATTTTCCTCCTTCTCCCCTTAATTTTTTATTTTATTTATTTATTTTTTTGGTGTGTGTGTGGATATCTTCTCTTCTGATACAACACACCCTGTACTCTCTATCTATCTATGTGTATGTGGGTGTGTGTGTGTATGTACAATCTCTCCAACTGCCCAAATACTGAGAAAAGATTCAAGAGTTAAAATATTTTCCTTCCATGTAGTAATGTAAACAGTTCAGCTTCAGAGAGTCTTTTATGATTTTTCTTTTCTGTTTACCTTCTCATGCTTCTCTTGATTCTTGTCTTGGGAAGTCAAATTTTTAAGAGAGATCTGGTCTTTTTCTCACCATGAAATCTTGAAATTTGACTATATCACTGAATGACCATTTTTCCCTTGAAGTATTATATTCAGATTTGCTGGATAGGTGATTCTTGGCTTCAGTCCCAGTTCCTTTGACTTCTGAAATATCTCACTCCAAGCCCTTCGATCCCTTAATGTTGAAGCTGCCAGATCCTGTGTTATCCTGATTGTATTTCCACAGTACTCAAATTGATTCTTTGTAGCTGCTTGCAGTATTTTCTCCTTGATCTGGGAACTCTGAAATTTGGCCACAATATTTCTAGGACTTTCTTTGTTGGGGTTTCTTTCAGGAGGTAATTGATGAATTCTTTCAATATTCATTTTGGCCTCTGATTCTGTAACATCAGGGCCGTTTTCCGTGATAATTTCATGGAAGATAATGTCTAGGCTCTTTTTTTGATCATGGCTTTCAGGCAGTCCAATAATTTTTAAATTATTTCTCCTGGATCTATTTTCTAGGTCAGTTGTTTTTCCAATGAGTTGTTGCACCTTATCTTCTATTTTCTCAAATTTTTGGTTTTGTTTACTAACTTCTTAGTTTAACTCATAGTCATTAGCTTCCCTGAACTCAGTTCTCTCTTTCAATGAATTATTTCGTTCAGTGAGCTTTTGAATTTTCTCCACCATTTGGCTAATTTTGCTTTGTTATTTTCCTCAGCATATTTTTTAGTTTTTCTTTAGTAAACTGCTAACTTGTTTTTTAGGGTCTTCTATTGCCTGAGCCCATTTTAAGCTCCGTTTGGAGGCAGAGTCCTTGACTTCCTCTGACCGTATGCCATGTTCTTCCTCCTCTGAAAAGATGTGGGGAGACACCTGTTCCCCAAGAAAGTAACCTTCTATGGTCTTATTTTTTCCCCTTTTTGGGGGCGTTTTTCCAGCCAGTTACCTGACTTCTGAGTTTCTTCTCCACAACCACCTGCCTCCAGTTCTGCCCATCTAGCTCTGAGGGTTGAGATTTAAATGCTTCTCCCAAGTCTTAGGAGTTTTTGGCGGGGGTGAGGCTGGTATTCAGTGTAAGATTAAGTTCAGCTGCTCAGGTCGAGGCAGGGTCACCGTAGGGGGCTTAGTTCCCTCAGGGTGTTTATGAGGAGACCCTCAATGGATTCAGGCTATGCACTGCTTTGGGAGCCCCATTCTGCCACTGCATCCACTGCTGTTTCCTGAGGGGACCTGAATTATGGGGACACCCGTGTCCCCTCTCAGCCAGCCTAAAGGTCCCTCTCACTGACCTTTGGTGCCTGTAGGTTCACAGAACTGCACTGCTGCTGGAAATTCCATCCCTGGAGCCTACTCGGATCTGCTCCTTTTTGGTGCCACGTGGCCAAGGTAGGGCTGGGCTCTGCTCTGGCTCAGTGCACACCAGACCTTTCCCATCAGTTTTTGAGGTCTCTCTGGAACAGAAATCTTCTCCACTCCATAGTTCTGTGACATCTGCTGCTCTAGAATTTGTTGAGAGTTCTTCTTTACAGGTATTTTTTTGGGTTATGGGGTAAGAGCTAAGTGTAAGTGTATCTTTCTACTCCATCATCTTGGCTCCTCCCTCCCAAATTTTTTTAATACATAATTTACTCTGTTGATTGGTTAATGACTGGAGAGATATAACCTCAAGTTTATACTTTTTTGCATGACCTTGGACAAGTCTCTAAATATTCCTAGGCCTCAACTTCTTTATCTTAAAAATAAAAGGATTCGAGTGAATGACCTCTAAGTTCTCTTAAAGCTCTTAACCTATGACCCAATGACCTTTCAGAACAAAATAGTAAAGGAATGACTTACAAACAGTTAGAAAGTAAAACATAGATCATTAAAAGTTATCTCATCCTTTTCAATTAAGCTTTATTTAAAAAATAATTAATTTGGTATATTCAGGGAATGTTAGGGACAAGATGGAGAGATGTTGGCTCAGTGATCATGTAATTATATAAATTTGGAACTGGTTGAATGATCAGATAGAATATCAGCAAAAAGGACTGCTTTTAAGGGAGCATTCTAATGAAGTCTCTTTCATATTCTACTATTCATCATTTTTTATAATGTTCGAGATAAAATCATTAAAAATGTTTGCCAGATTTGGAGACATAGAAAGAACAGTATGACATCACAAAATATTCCTGTGGAGTACTGAGTAGATACATCTGGTCAGAGGACTGCACCCCTGAAGGGAAATAGAGGAACACAAACCAAAATGATATGGTGGTGCTAGATTGTTGATGACAGTGAATACCTAGGCAAAAGAATGTGATAATGTTGAATTTGGATGTGACTTCATATAAGCAGTTGTCAGAAGCTATCATATTCAAAAATCAGGGAGGCTTGAAGACTGAGACCTGGCATTCCCAACTGATGGAGTCATTTGAGCCAAAGAAGAGGAGCAGACGAGGAATTGGGAGAGAGGACAATTGAAACAGGGTAAGGAACAGTGTTAATCACTCTTTCCTGAAATATGTGATGTTAATCTACCTCTTCTTCACCTACTTCAGAAGGGTACTGCTCCTCATCTGACTTCTTTCATCAAGCAAGTCCACCCATTAACTCCAATATAATTGAAGCATCTCAGTGGAGTTCAGATTGCTTATCTCAGCCAGACACTCAATCTATGCTTCTGAAAATCTGCATTGGCTATCCCTCTTCCTGGAATGAACTCCCTTCTTAATTTTTCTCCTCAGGATTCTTAATTTTCTCCAATATTTAGATTGTGTCACTTTTGATATGAGGTTTTTCCTGATCTCTTTACCTGCTAATACCCTCTGTCCCCCAAATTGCTATGTATCTTTAAAAATAGTATTCAATTTCTTCCCTATTACATATGAATCAAATTTTAGCTCGCATTTTTATGAGATTTCAAGTTCCAAATTTTTCTTCCCTCACCACCTCTCTTCAGAAAATGGTAAGTCATTTGATACTTGTTAATCATGTAAAACATATTTTCAAATTAATCATAGTTGTGAGAGAGGAAACAGATAAAAAATAAACATAAGAAAAACTAAAGTAAAATTAAAAAAAAAAGTTTTGATGTTCATTCACAGTCTGTCAGTTCTTCATCTACAGCCTGTCAGTTCTTCATCTGGATGAGGATAGCATATTCCTTCAAGAATCCTTTGAATGTCTTAGTTTATTGCATGGCTGAAAAGAGCTGTGTCATTCATAGTTGATCATGGCATAATGTTGCTGATATTGTATACAATGTTCCCCTGCTCCTGCTCATTTCACTTTGCATCAGTCTGTACAAACCTTTTCTGGTGTTTCTGAAATCTACCTGTGTTTTTCTTATTGAACAACCGTATTCTGTTACATTCATATACTACAACTTGTTCAGCCATTTCCCAATTGGAGGGTATCCTCTCAATTCCCTATATGTTGCCACCGTGTAAATGATTGCTACAAATATTTTGAATATGTAGATCCTTTTTACCTTTTTTTAATTTTCTCTTTGGCATACAGACTTTCTCCCTGGATTACAGGTTATGGAGAGTTTGATTGATCTTCATGTATAGGTCCAAATTGTTCTCCAAAAGGGTTAAATCAGTTCACAACTCCACCAATGAATTAGTGTCCTCATTTATGTACATTTTCTCTGACATTTATCACTTTCAATTTCTTTTCATATTAGTCAATCCGTTAGGAGTGTGTAGTGTCTGAGCATTGCTCTAATTTTTATTTCCATAATCAAAAATGATTTAGAGTACTTCTTCATATGTCCAGGGATATCTGATTTCTTCTTCTGATAGCTTCCTGTTCACATAATACCACTTATCAATTGCAGAGTGGTTTTTTTTTATATAAATTTGATTCAATTCTCTATATATTTGAAAAATGAGGTTGTTATCAGAGACATTTGCTGTAAATATTGTTTTATTTCTTTCTTTCTGCTTCCCTCCTAATCTTGGTTGAATTGGTTTTATTTGTAAATAAATTTGTAAATTTAATACAGTGAAAATTATCTATTTCTACAGCTTATAATGCTTTCTGTCTCTTGTTTAATAATGAATTGTTCCCCTCCCCATAAACCTGATAGGTAGACTATTTCTCAACCTTCAAAGTTGCTTACGATCTATATTCCTTTTTCTTCCCATTCAGTTTTTTCCCCAAATATCTATCTTTTCTAATGTTATATTTTCCTGTTTAGTTTCTTTCTTACTTATATTTGAATGGATTTATCAAATTATGAGGGGGATAATTGAAGTCCTCTACTGGGATAGTTTTGTTGTCTATGTCTATTTCTTCCTGTAACTCACTTAATTTCTCCTTTAAGAATCTGGATGCTATAATACTTGGTGTATATATGTTCAGAATTGATATTACTGTATTGTCTATGGTACCTTTTAGCAAGATGTACTTTCCTTTTTCATCCCTTTTAATTAGGTCTATTTTTTTTGCTTTTACTTTGTCTGAGGTCACTATTTCTAACCCTCCATTTTTTTCTTCTTCTTGGTGCATAATATATTCTACTCCATCCCCTTCCCTTTTCTCTACATATGTATCTCTCCACTTCAAGTTCATTTTTATTAAGAAGATAGTGTAGTATTTTGGTTTTTGATTCACTTTTCTATCTCCTTCTGTTTTATGGGAGAGTTCATCCCACTCAAATACACAGTCATGATTACTATCTATATACTTCCCACCATCCTATTTTTTTCCTCCTGTCTTTTTTCTCTCTCTCTCCTTCCCCCCTTTCCCTTCTTAACATTGTTTTGCTTCTGTCTACCACCTCTCCTGATCTGGTCTCACTTCTCTCAGTCTCCTGCTACTGCCTTATAGGGTATCTTGCCCTCCTACTTCCCTATCTGGTAAAATAAATTTCTGTATTTAACTGATTGTATATATTATTCACTCTTTGAGTCAATACTGCTGAGAAGAAGGTGCAAGTGGTGCTCATCATCCACATTCTTGAAATATTATACTTAATTTTGCTAGGTAAGTGATTCTTGATTGAGGTCCTAGCTCCTTTGTCTTCTATAATATCATGACCTCTGACATTTTAACTTTGCAGCTGACAAGTCTGCACAGTTTTTCTTGTGATTCTGCAATATTTGAATTATTTTCTTCTGGCCATTTGTAGTATTTTTCCTTAACCTGATAGTTTTGAAATTTGACTGTTATGTTCATTGGAGTTTATATTTAGTGATCCCATTCCTGAGGTGATTGGTGGATTCTTTCTATGCCTACTTTTCCTTCTGGTTTCATGATATAAGGGTGGTTTTCCATGATAATTTCTTGAAAGATGCTGTACAGGTGCTCCCTTTGATTTTAGCTTTCAGTTAGTCCTATGATTGTGATGTTGTCTCCTGGCTCTATTTTCCAGATCAGTTGTTTTTACATTGAGGTATAATTTTTTCCTCATTTTTAAAATTCTTTTGAATTTGTTTGATTGGTTCTTGATGTGTCATATTCATTAGCTTCCATTTCATCAATTCTAACTTTTAAGGTGTTGCTTTCCTCATTTGGCTTTTGAATGTTCTACAACTGAACAACTATTTTTAGATTATTAATTAATTTAGTTTTAGTTTTCAATACACATTTTTACAAGATTTTGAGTTCCAAATTTTCTTTCCATCTCTCCCAACCCTCCACCCCAAGACAGGGTTCATTTTGATCCCCCTTTCCCTCAATCTGCCCTTCCTTCTATCCCACTCCTCCTTTTTCTTATTCCCTTCCCCTTCTATTTTCCTATAGCTTATGAAAGATTTCTATCACACATTGCCTCTGTATCTTATTTCCAGGTTGCATGTAAAAAACAATTTTTACATTTGTTTTTTTTAAAACTTTGAGTTCCAGATTCTCTTTTCTCATCCCTCCCCTTCCAACCTCATTGAGAAGTCAAGCAATTTATTATAAGTCTTACATATATCATCATGAAAATAATTTACTTAGCAGTCATGTTGTGAAAGACTAACTACAATTCCTTTCCTCCTATGCTGCCCCACATTTTTTTCTATTTTCTCTTTTGACCCTGTCTCTTTTCAAAAGTGTTGGCTTCTGATTAACCGTGCCCCCATTATGACCTCTCTTCTATCATTCCTCCCTGTATTATCCCTTTCCACCCTACTTTCCTGTAGGGCAAGATAGTTTGTCATTGTGTTAAATTGAATGTGTATGTTATTTTCTGCTTAAGCCAAATCCAGTGAGAGTAAGGTTCCCTCATTCCCTCTCACCTCCCCTTTCTTCTCTTCTACTGAAAAACCCTTTACTTGCCTCTTTTTTGTGAGATAATTAACCCTCTTCTACCTCTCCCTTTCTCCTCCCAGTAATTCCTTTCTCCCCTTAATTTTGTTTTATTGGATATCATCCCTTCATGCTCAAGTAACCCTGTGCCTTCTGTCTCTGTCTGACTATCTATCTATCTATCTATCTATCTATCTATCTATCTATCTATCTATCTATTTTTCTGTCTATCTATTTATCTGTCTGTCTGTCTATGTATATCTCTCTATATGTATCTATATTTATATGACCCTACTGATATGTGTTTATATACTTCTATCTACTGTCTATCTATACATATTCCTTCCTTCCTTCTTTTTTTCTTTCTTTCTTTCTTTCTCTTCTTTCTTTCTTTCTTTCTTTCTTTCTTTCTTTCTTTCTTTCTTTCTTTCTTTCTTTCTCTCTCTCTCTCTCTCTCTCTCTCTCTCTCTCTCTCTCTCTCTCTCTCTCTCTCTCTCTCTCTCTCTTTCTTCCTTTCCTATCTATTCCCTTCAACTACCCTAATACTGAGAAAGTTTTCATGGGTTACAAATATCATCTTTCTATGTAGGAATGTAAACAGTTCAACTTTAATAAATGCCTTACGATTTCTCTTTTCTATTTTCATTCTTCTCTTGAATCTTGTACTTGAAAGTCAAATTTTCTATTGAACTCTGGTCTTCTCATCAAGAATGTTTTAAAGTCCTCCATTTCATTTAATATCATTTTTCCCATGGAAAGCTTATACTCAATTTTTCTGGGTAAGTGATTTTTGGTTTTAATTCTAGCTCCTTTGATGTCCAGAATACCATATGTCAAAACTTCCAGTTCCTTAATATGAAAACTGCTACATTTTTTGCTATCTTGATAGTGTTTCCACAGTACTTCAATTATTTTCTTTCTGGCTGTCTGTGAAGTTTTCTTCTTGACCCAGGATTCTGGAATTTGGCTACAGTATGCCTGCAAGTTTTCATTTTGACTTTTCATTTAAGAGATTATCAGTGGATTCTTTCCATTTCTGTTTTCCCTACTGGTTCTAAAATATCAGGGAAGTTTTCCTTGATAATTTCTTGAAAGATGGCATCTAATCTCTTTTTCTAAATCATAGCTTTCTACTAGACCAGTAATTTTTAAGTTACCTCTCCTGGATCCACTTTCCAGGCCAGTGGTTTTTCTAATGAAATATATCATATTGTCTTCTTTTTAAAATTATTTTGGTTCTGTTTTATAATTTCTTCATTTCTCAAAGAGCAATTAGCTTCCATTTGCCTCATTCTAATTTTTAAGGAATTATTTTCTTCACTGAGCTGTTGGATCTCCCTTTCCATTTGGTGAATTTTGCCTCTTAAGTTATTCTTCTCCTAATTCACTTTTTCGCACACTTTTTCGCCATTTTGGTCACTATTTTTTAAGACGTTATTTTTCTTCAATATTTTTTTCAGTTGTTTTCAGAAATATTTATATGGACCTGTAAATTTTAAATTCTTCCAATATGGTATGATTAAATAAGAGGTGTTTACTCTCCTCCTGACCTGTCCTCTAGCCTGTGAATGACCCAAAGCACTCTTTTCTGCCTTTGAACTATGAGGAGGATTTCCTCTTCACCACTGTCACAAGCTCTGCCACATCAGAGCTCCCCCTTGTCCCAGGACTGTGACTCAGATCTAAGCATGGGCAAAGCATGGAAATCCTGCATCAGTGCCAGCAAAGAGATCCCCAAAATTCCCCTCTGATCAGCTACTTGATTCCCCCCACCGTCTCTGGGCCAAGAGCTCCATAAACAGCTACTGCCACTTCCACCACTGCTGCCCTGGGTCTGGTGTCTGACAGTGTTCCTGTCTCACTAAGTCTGATAGACCATTCCCAATGACTTCCTAAGTTGTCTGGCATTGGTATGTTGAGAAGTCTTCAAATAACCACAGCTGCCAATGATTCAGTCCCCTGAGGCCAGCTCCAGTTTTGCTAAGGCCTGATCTGAGTTGGTGTGGCCCATACTGGACTGTAGTTCTCTCTCAACCTGGTGCAACAGACCTTTCTTGTTGACTTTCCACACTGTCTTGGTCTGGAAATTTGTTTCACTCTGTTATGTTGTGGGTTCCTCTGCTGTAGAATTTGTTTAGAATCATTTTTACAGATGTTTGGAGGGGATTAGAAGTAGAGTTC
Source organism: Bettongia penicillata ogilbyi (assembly GCA_023548195.1). Taxonomy (NCBI): domain Eukaryota; kingdom Metazoa; phylum Chordata; class Mammalia; order Diprotodontia; family Potoroidae; genus Bettongia; species Bettongia penicillata. The sequence continues at coordinate 4,614,207 of JAJHZJ010000139.1, forward strand.
AAGCAAATCCCTGCCTCACTCTGGCATCTTGGTTTTGCCCTGCCACCCCTCCAAATAATTTTACCCTTTCAGAAGTTTTCTTCCATAGATTTTTGTATCTTCTTTCCCATTTGGACAAATCTGTTTTTAAAGCAATATTCTTATCTGTTGGCTCTTTATTTTCATAATTCTCTTGTATTACTCTTAATTTCTTTTTCTAATTTTTCTCGTATCTCTTTTGTATGATGTTTCATCTCCTTTTGTAAAGAGCTCTTCTATGAGTTCTTTCTGGACTTGAGGCCACTTCCCACATTTCTATGGAGTTTGTCCATAGGTAGTACAACATTGTTGTCCTCTTTTGAGTTTGTGTCTTGGTCTTCACTATCACTTTGATAACTTTCTATGGTCAGAGTTTTTTTTTTTTTGGCTCTTCCTTGTTTGTGTGTGTTTTTTTTTTTAACTTTTCCCTTTCTTTTAATTTTGAGCTCTGCTCCCAGGGTAAAAGGGGCACTGTTTTAGGCTTCTTGTGCTAGTGGCTATAGCCCCTGACTATTTACCTGGTGCTTGCTCTGATGTTTCCCTGAGATCCCTGGGGGACCCTGTTGACTAGTGTTACAGTAAGGGGATGGGTGGGAAGTGCCTGGAGCTATTGAAGGCCATAGGTGTCTGGCAGTTCATCTTGTATTTAACTTGGGTCCTGGTGATGATATGTGGTATGTGATGAGGCCAGTGTAATGTTTCACCATTTCCTCTGAGCTCCACTGAAGTACATGGCAATTTGACCTCTGGAAAAAGCCAGGGCTCTGCTGAAGCATGTGGTTGTCTGGTTGCTGAAGGATGACTATCTTCCAGGATCTGCGCTGAAGCAAGTAGTGACTCTCAGAGATAAAGTCTGTCAGTTCCCCTGGCTATGGTAAGGCAGGTGGGGCGTCCTGATATTGATGCTTGTCTATTCCAGTAGAGAAGTCCTCTGGATCTCCCATTGGTGTGCTGAGGTAGGGATTACTGCTGACTTGTTGGGACACTTCTCATCTTGGATTATGCTTCCTTTTCACTTAAGTGAGTTTGAACTTTCTTGACAATCCCCTAAATTTCTTGAGCTAAATATTGTTTTTTTTTTTTCTCATCATTTTGCTGGTTTTGCTCTTCCAAGATTTGTTTTAGAGTGCTATTTTATGATTGTTTGGAGGTGAATATGGGAGGCATACAGTAATTCACTTCTTACTCAGTCACTTTGGTTCCCAGATGTCCTAATTCGCCTACTGTGTATTTTATTTTTCATGTGCACCACACTTGCATATGTGTGTATATGAATATAGCCCCATTAATATGCAGATTTTTATACATATGTTTTCACACTTACATTCAAATTTACACTCATTCATGTATAATCTATGAATCATGTATTCTTTTCCTATGCAACATAAGATTATAAAACATTTATACATGATGTATATCATATATAGATATAATCTTCTCTGTACTTGGACATTGCCTCACCTACTATACCCAAACATTTCAACTAAAATAAAGAATATTTCACAATTGCACCCTTTAATTTCAGGTTCTAAAGCATGATATAACTACCAGATATCACTAGCCACAAATCAATCTACACAACCCTTTTCAGTCTAACAAGTTCTCATTCCATATTCACAGTCCTCTGTGTCTTAAAATGCCTATAGGTGTACTTATAGTCTTTGACATTAAATTCATTTTCATCAAATTAGTAGATTTTAACAGAAGAAATAAGCATGTTGTTCTGCAGCATGCAGTTGAATCCTGGATATGGCATTGGACTTATTACTTGGGATAAGAATTGGGGGAGGGGAAACTTATATGTTAGCATATCCATTGCACCTAATATATTTTATTTATGTTTTTACCCAGCACTCATGTGAGATTGATTATGGTTAAGACAATTTCACATTCTTTCCATTTCAACCATGCCTCAAACTGGCTAAAGATTTTATGTTGGTCAAGCAGTTAGTTATTACAGTTTGAAAAGATTGAACCAGTCTAGTAAGTTGATTGAATATATTTTGATACAAGAATAACTTATTGAAATAGTGTTCTTCGGTTTGAATTATAATCCTTTGGTAGTGGGGTCAGGAGTAAGCTACAACCAAGGGTTTTATCCATTGGTATAAAAACCAAACACCGTAGATGGTGAGAATAAATTCAAGAGAATTGTCAAGTAAAAACAGATAAGCAAAGATTTAACAACAAGATAATTTGGAAAGAACACTGTATTTGTTGTCATAGCACCTAGATTAGGATCCTGGTTTTGTCAGTTACTACCTATTTTATTTCGGACAAGTCACACTGAAGATATAATTTTCTATCCTTATCTATAAAACAAGATTAGGTGGTCTATATGACCTGTAAGGTCTCTCTGCGTCTATGCATGTTTTAACTCTACACACAGACACACACACACACACACACACATCTATTTATATCTGTCTTCAAATAGTTTCACTATTTAAAAAAATTAACTTCTAAGACTTATTTTTCTACTCTGCTCCAGTTACACATGGAAATAGTGACCCTTTGATTTTGCTGTCACCCAAAGTGCTCAAATTCCAAGATCAAGAGCTGTGAAATTTCTTTTATCTGATCATAATATCCTCTTACTCCATCTTTCGCTATGCTTTTGTCCACCTAAAATTATTCTTCGTCTTTACTATTACCTCCAATCCCTCAACCCTTCAATATTTTTGCAGGCCATTAATCCTCCTCTGCCTACACTTTTATCACTCTCTGCTCTTTACGCCTTAGTGACAAAGTGTCAACTACAAACTATCCTCTCTAACTCCCCACTTCTCAAGTGAATGTTTCAAAGCTTACTTACTCTGTAACCAACAAGAGAAACGAAGAGACTGACTAAGGAGGATTCTCATCAGTTCTTTCCAGTAAGTGATCAGAGAGGAAGATGGTTGAATCAGCACAGCCACATGTAACCAGGAATTTCATCATTACCAAAGTGCCCAAGCATTGAGATGGTGCACATCAAGGCAGTTAAAGGTCATCAAGAGATCAAGGCAGCTTTACAGGTGCCTGGTTAAATCCCTTAATACACCAAGCAGGTAGGAAATATTCTACAACATCTCTTCTTAGCTAGTTTGTGAGGTAAGTATTTACACAGTACCTATTAGGTACCAGGCATTGTGCTATTTTTTTTTTTTTTACATTATCTCATTTATCTCACAAAAACCCTCCAAGAGAGGTTTCACTGTTTCACCTGTTTCACATTTCACATAATTGAGTAAAACATAGTGACTTGTCTAGAATCACACAGTCAGTAGGATTTGATTTCCAGTCTTTCTGACCTAAGGTATAGCTCTCTACCTACTATTCCACCAGACTCACTAAGTTACCAAGGCTATTTAGAACTTAAATCAATTGGTTCAATTCAAGGCTTGCTTTCTCTACCCTATGCCACACTTCTCAAAAAGGAGGGATTAAACATTAAAATTATGTACTATATATGCATGTTGTGAAATTGTGCTGTTAAATATTTACACTATCTGCATGGTGAAAATATGCACAAAATTGCAAAGTGACAGAGATTGCAGCATTTTTTTCTTTTTTCTTTTTTTTGGTTTTAATGAATGTTACTTTATTTATTTAACATTTTACATTGATTTTCACAAAATTTTGGGTTCCAAATTTTCTCCCCATTTCTCCCCTTCCCCCACCCCAAAACACCCAGCATTCTAATTTCCCCTATCTCCAATCTGCCCTCTCTTCTATCATCCTTCCCTTCCCTTGTCCCCATCTTCTCTTTTGTCCTCTAGGGCCAGATGACTTTCTATTCCCCATTGACTGTATTTCTTATTTTCTAGAAGCAAGAACAATACTCAACAGTTGTTCCTAAACCTTTGAATTCCAAATTCTCCCCATCCCTCCCTCCCTACCCATTCCCTGTGGGAAGGCAGGCAATTCAATATAGGCCATATCTGTGTAGTTTTGCAAATGACTTTGATAACATTCGTGTTGTGTAAGACGAATTGTATTTCCCTCCATCCTATCCTGCCCCTCATTGTTTCTATTCTCTTTTGATCCTGTCCCTCCCTGAGTGTTGACTTCAAATTGTTTCCTCCTCCCATTGCCCTCCCTTCCACCATCCCCCCCCTTGTTTATCTCCTTCTCCCCCACTTTCCTGTATTGTAAGATAGGTTTTCATACCAAAATGAGTGTGCATTTTACTCCTTCCTTTAGTCGAATGTGATGAGGGTAAACTTCTTTTTTTTTCTCAGCTCTCTTTCTCCCTCCACTAAAAAGTCTCCTGCTTGCCTCTTGAATGAGAAATAATTTACCCCATTCCATTACACCCCCTGTCTTCCCACTACATTTCTCTCTCACCATTTACCTTAATTTCTTTTAAGATATGATCCCATCCTATTCAATTCACTCTGTGTTCTCTGTCTCTGTATGTGTGTGCATGCACACGTGTATGTATGTGTGTGGGGGGTCCCACCAACTACCCAGATACTGAAAAGTTTTAAGAGTTACAAATATTGTCTTTCCATGTAGGAATGTAAACAGTTCCCCCACCCCAAAACACCAAGCATTATAATTTCCCCTATCACCAATCTGTCCTCTCTTCTATCATCCCTCCCTTCCCTTGTCCCCATCTTCTCTTTAGTCCTGTAGGGCCAGATGACTTTCTATTCCTCACTGACCTGTAGCGCCTGTGGATGGAGGGACCTTCATGGCCACTGGAGATTCCTTCCCTGAAGCCTGCTCTGATCTACTCCTCTCAGGGCCAGGCGGCCAGGGCAGCGCAGGGGTGGCCTCCACATCCCATGTGCGAGGGACATTTGGGGTCGTTTTTTCAGGACTCTTTGGAATGGAAATCTCCTCCACTGCAATCCTGTGCGGCTTGCAATGTTCCAGAATTTGTGGGGAGCTATTTTTACAGGAAATTTATGGGCTGTGGTTTTGGAGCTAGCATACGTGAGTCTTTCTACTCTGCCATCTTGGTTCCTCCTCTGATTTCAGCATTTTTTAAGAGTACAGTTAACTCTCAATCAGTTTTGCCACCTACATTCCAGAACACATCTCCAACTCCTAATAAAAGTGCTTTTTTCTGCCTTCACATGGATTTTTTTTAACTCTAAGGGGGTGCTCTGACTCCAAAGACTATGAGTAAGACTCATTATCATCTCTTTGGCTTTAATGCCTTACTCAGGATAATGAGAAAATGTTCTTGAATCTTAGATATTGTTAATATCTAAGATCTCTTTTAAAAAGGATGAAAAAGACCCCTTTTTAAAGGAAAGATGAATGAAAGGAAGGAAGAAAAGAGGGAAGGAAGGAAAAAGGAAGGAAGAAGGAAGGAAAGAAAGAGCCTATGCTGCCCAACCAGTCAGTTCATCTCTCCCATAAGTCTAATTATAAAGTGAAGAGACAGAAGCTTAGAAACGTTTCAAGTGTTTAGCCAATGATCACACACCTAATAGGCTAAGACTCCAGCAAGACTCCAACTTAGGTCTCCTGACTTTGCATTTATGTGAGATTGACAATGGTTTCCATGTGTTTTCCTGCATTAAACATAACATGGATGAAGACCATTTCTCATTTTAACTTTAAGTTTAGCTTTAACTTTAACTGTCACCTTAGTGCTATGAATATCGCAGGGACTTAATAAATGTTTATTTTATTGTATCATAATTCTTCATATTGCATCACGATATATTTCAGTATATTAATCCATAAAGTAGATGATTTCTATTAGTTAAAAGAGACTTTCTAGTCAAGTTACCATTTTATAGACCAATTTTATTTAATTTTTAAAAAAATCTTATGACATTTTTCCCCCAGCAACATGATAAAGAGTCATGAAGAATTTCAAACAGCAAGTAACAGATGAGGCAGGGTGTATATGTGTGTGTGTGTGTGTGTGTGTGTGTGTGTGTGTGTGTGTGTAGGGGAAGGTGTTGGTAGAAAAAAGGATCCTCTTCCTGTCTCTTAAAGAGCAGTAGTTATGAGCTACTTCACATAAAACCATCCCATGCCACTTCTTTATTTCTCCAACAGAAAGAAGAAATCCACTTACAGTTTTTTCAAGCACTGCTTATAGTATCAACATAACCTCTTGGACTGCTTTAGTACCTGTGGTCTAGTAAAGATCCTATCTATTATGCAACAACCAGTATGCTAAAGAATGCCGACTCCCTAGCACTTAATGATAAAGGGAAAACATTATGAGAATTGAAACCTCAAATTGGATGTTTTTTATTGATCTGTTTCACAGCAAGGCCAAAAAAGACTGCATTAGTTATCTGGCAGTAATGTTAGTATCCCAGATAAGCCAGAGATCTAGCCATTTTAACTTTGATGATCAATTCACCTTGGAAGGGAATGTACCAAGGCTTTTGAAAGTCTGCTGCAAGGACTCTGATAACATCATGGCATATTTAAGGAAAATTCTCTTGGGAAGACAAAGGATAGCAGCACAGGGTTTGGTGTGGGAAAGGCAACAGACATCAAAAGAAATCTGCACTGTTTTTTGCACTCTAGAGGGCTTATCTGTTTTCATTTCAAGTCAAAAGAAAGTATGAGTGCTTTGATAACATTTCCTGGCAAAGAAAAACAGCCTTATCTTTGAAATTCTTCCATTTTCCCTAAAAAAAACTCCTTACTTTACTAAGAGAGATCTGCATAAAAATTTATCTTAAGAAATGATGATTTGTAAAGGTCTCAGCTTAATGTTTTCTATTTTGTTACACATAACTTTCAACTTTGTACTTCTATTACTCACATTAGACAGTTTTCAGAGGGATTGGTACTGTACCTTCTAAGGATCCAGGATATTATATACTGAGTCAGAAAAGTACAGGAAGTGATTTAATTTAATTTCATTGAATTTCAGAACAGGAAGGGATGGTATTGAGTTCATCTAGTTCAACCTTTAAATGTTTTAGGGTAAAGCCCAGAAAAAGGTGTCCATGGACACATAGCTAATAAGTGACAGAGACAGTACTAGAAAATATGCCCCTTAATTCTTTTTTCTTAATATTCATTTGTCTTGGAACAGGATGAGAAAAAAATAACAGAAGCACATAAGATTGTTGATGATATTTGGATAATCCAATGGATTTGTGATCATATCAGTGTGAATATTCCCAACAATGGTGGTTTTATCAACCATTCTATGTCTACCCGCACAGCTATACTCTTCTTCTTGTCTTGCCATGAATTCACTGTAAGGAGTCCATCCAACAACCTGGAAACGTTCTTCTAGTTTGCTTGATGCTGTTAGATTACTAGTAGAGCAAAAGAGCTATCCCTGCAGTCTTCGACATAGATAACTGATCTTTCCTCTCCCTACAAATATTTTTCGTTGATGACATTCTTTTGCATGCTTTTTCTTATGCAATACCGTTGGTGTTCATGGTTAAAATAATACATATTTTTTGATTATTAATATAGTGAAAGAAAAGAGCCACATATATAATTTGACAGATTCTTTCCCTTGTGTCTCTCCTACTCTCTCCCATACTTGCTCTGTCCCTGTCTCTCTCTAAGTTAGACATTTGGGGAGAGTTTTGATGTAATGAACACTTTGAGAATGGTAGCATTTTCTTGTATATTCCTTGCAACTCAGGACATAGATTAGTAGATCTCTTGAGCTTGAGAATATTTCATTGCAGTGGGATAAACCAATCTGTTATGTGCCATGATTAGTGTTAATATGGTGAACTCCTGAGACTAGGACCCACCAAGCTGCCAAAAGTGGGACAAATTGCTTAGGATGGAAATGGAGAATGTCAAAGGTCCCATGCTGATGACAACAGAATCCGTTGCCTTGCTTAGTCCCTCTAATTCCAGTCAAGAGAGGAAATCCAGATTAAAAAAAATGAAATATATGTTTACAATCAAACATGATCTCATTTTCATTATTTTCTGTTAACCACAGTTTCTCCTGATCCCATTCTTCACTTCCCCCTTAACGTACCTTTGGATTTGGTTACAGGATTCTTCATCATCTTCTCATCATCTTTGTTTCTATCTCTCCTTTCTATTCAATTGCATACTTCTTTGGCTCAATACATCTTTCCCTGACTGTTCTTTTTTTGTCTCTTCATCCATTCCTATTTCTATCCCATATCTGTTTTGATTTCCTGAATCAGACTCCTCTTTCTTTATATCTGACAAGTCCCTTTAATCTTCTTTGAAAAACTTTTCCCCCTGCAGAAGCTTATGTAAAGTGACCTTAGGTTAAACAAATTGTGGGACAAGAGAGGGGAAAGAGCTTATATACTAATGTCACATCATAAGGCCTGCTCTTTTCAGTCTCTCATTTTTCTTCTGTGGATTTCAATGGGAATGAAAGATAAATGAGAGAAATGAATCACAGTGGAGGAAATTTACTAGAATCTAGTCCCAACCTTTGTAGCTCACTGATATATAACTTAAACTTATCAATGAGCCCAACTCTCTACCCAATAAAATGGAGAAAGAGGTTGGGAATAGACAAATTTTGCTACAGCTTATTCCTCAATGTACATGTTGTTGAGTCATCCAAAATCATGTAGCTAAATTGTAGCTCACTTGAAGGGCTTCCTCTTCATCCCTTTTCATGTGAAGTTGAACAAAAATGTAAAAGAGATTGTAAGAGGGAGGAAATCAAATTCTTCTCCATTTTCTCCCAGGGAAGCACTGCTCCCTGGAGGAAGAATGGAACCTTTTAAGTCAATAAAGACCTATTTCCATTTCTGACACTTAGAGAAGTGTGTCTTTATTTTCCAGAATGGCACTTAACATAGTATGGCTCTTTAATTAATGATGATCTTTCAACAGTAAATTCTAAAGTCTAACTAAATTTCACAACCTTTAGAGTGGCAGCTTAGAACTCTTTCTTTAGTGTTGAGCCAAGTGACAGGTTGATAATTCTCTTCTTTTAAGTGTGGAATAGCTTAAGCTTTAAAACATTTTGTAAATGTTTTCACACTTATACATCTCTTTGAGAGACATTTGAACTAGTAGGCATTCATTTTGAGAACTGGGAAGACCTGTGTTCCGACCATTTCTCTTGACCCTTATTCTTGTGTCTACAAGTGACTTAATCTTTCCAACACTCAGTTTCCTCATCAGCAGAAGAAGAATAGTATTTTCGGTTTCTGTATTATAATGTTTTATCTCAGACTGAGATAACATATGTAATATTAGGCAAAATTTGAAATGCTATATAAATGCCAATTATTTTTATCTGGATCCCTTTGAAGAATTAGTCAAAATAAATGGGAATTGCTTTAATGTCTTTTTTTTCTCCTAAGACAGCAAAAAATACAACCTCATTTACTAGATCAGGATGCACCTGGGATGTATGGATTTGATGACAACTAACCTAGATTTTCTTAACTGTTAATAATAAAAACTGCTGTCTTTCAGCACTTTAATATTGTCAAGAATATTTAATGTTTCCTGAAATTTATAATTTCTTTCCATAGAGAAAATGTTTATGATTTCACATTACATATTAAAGTAAGGAACACAAGAAATGACCAGGAGCTTCCAAATGAATTATATCATTTTTTAAAATATATTAAATATCTTTGACTCTGACCTTAAAATTAAACCAAGTTGGATTTTAGGTTATTTAATAATCAAAAAAAATATGAAAAACAGATAGACTAAGTCTAAAGATTAAAGAATAAAGATATTTTTTTGGCTATATTTCTGGTCTTCTAGTACTAAGATGTAACAGTAATGAAAAAAAAGCAGAGAACCCTAAATGCTAGACTATGGCCATCATGGATGATATAAATACTAATCTATACCAACAGGGTCACTGAAAGACTGGTATCAGTCAAAGATTGGAACTGACAATTTAATGTTGATTCACTTTAGTGCCTAACTGTAAACTCACTTATGGGACTGTAGGAACTTTCAACAATATAAATATGACACCCGAACAACATAAAAGTTGTAAATTTTGCTACTCATTAGCAGTGGTGACCAATTATTAATGAAGTAGAAGAGTGATCATTGATATACTGATCAAATTGATGAATCTCTCAGCATGAGATAATAGGACATAGATGATTATTGGATAAAGACTCTACCTTAGAGGCCAGAGGACACAGGAAATAATCTGGGAAGGAGCTAATAGAAGTGTATTTTATCTGAACTTCAATTTAGATTTTCCTTTATTTTGCAATGCTTCAATGGAAAAAAATAGTTTTGGAAGTACGTTATGGTTTGAAACATATGTGACAATTACTCATTGAAGGAGTTTTCACTTACCAATAGTATTATTTCTCACATAATAGTTTTATTTCTCTCATGTCTGATGTTTTCTCAATGTTGGTTCTTGGAGACTTATTGGGAAAAAAAAAAGAATGACATGGTGAAAGGAATCAATGGATCTGGGGTCAAATTATATCTCTGATAATTAGTACCTGAGTGGTATTGGGCAAGAGAACTAATTTCCTTGGGTCTAGGCTGCTCATTTGTAAAATGAAAGCATTAGACTACGTGTCCTTTGATGTCCCTTCCATTTTTTTTAATCTGTCTTTGATCTGTCATAGAGTCTTTTGTTCCTTTGGAGCTTATGTGAGTCTGGACTTTCTCTCTAGGGAATAACTAGTTTGTTTCTTTGTTTTCCTTTCCTCATCTATTATTTTCTACTGGTTGACTTTGCTTCAATTTTTTGCTAATTGCTTTTTATTGAGAAAGATAATAATCAGCACAAAGAAAGGTGTCAACCTACAAGAACTCTGTAAGATACATGTTTGTTTATTCATTTATATTTACCTACTTATGTATTTAGAAATAAATGTAAACTCCAGGCCAGCCAGTAATGGAAGACTAAGGATCTCACAAAGGACAATTTTATGATTATCAAAAACAATGTCATTTGAACATTTCTGGGACTTAGTGCATACTAGTCAGGAGGCAGTTAAGATTCATACCAAGTGGACCTTCCATAGCCTCACCCAGGTTCCCAGGTAATGTCTATAATTTAGGTCATGGAACAATGTGCCCTCAAAGCAGCTTGGTCAGACTTTCTGAGATAGAAAATATTTTACCAGTAGAAAATACCTGTTCAGTTGGATGAGTCCCCCAATATGTTGAGATTAAAAGTTGTGAACCTTTGTAAGAAGGGCAACTTCAATGGAGTTACACCAGGACCCTAGCACTTATGAGAACACAACGAGCTTTCATGGATACCAAGTATGAAGGACTGTCTATAAGATGATTAACAACTGAAATTCTAGGGGATAAACCAAAGTCCATCCAATCAGAAAAAAACTGTCTTTGTGCATGTTTTATAAAAACCAACTGCAAAATGACCTTCCAGTTTTCTTTCCATGTGTTATCTGTCCCTAGAACTTTGTGGCTAGATGTGCATAAAGATGAGGGAGCTTTCTTCAACCCTCTCTCAGAACAACAGAAAGTAATGACTGTTGGAAGCATAAAGAATTGTCTGTCATGAACCTTGCATTTCTGACTGCTCTCTGCCTTTCTCTTCCTTTTCTGAAACCAAAATTTCTTTTCAAGTTGGAAAGTTTCCAAAAGATGATAAGTTTCAAATAGCGAAGTTGAATATCAGCCTTATACAAGGACATTTCCTCCACAATATCTTCGATGGAGAAAAACTTCCAAGAGCTAAGGATGTCCTGAAGTAATAAACAGTGCCATGAGGGAGCAGGGGCACTGGAGTTAGTCAAATCTGCTATTTTCATATGCTGTTTATATAGGAAAGACCCATGTAAAATAAAATAGGTTTTTTGGAAATACCTTGTTGTGTGTGATGACCTTCAACAGTTAGAATGTAATAAGTCTAATAGGCTGCTAGAGTGTTTTATATTTCTGTGTTTGTTTATCTTATGTGAATTCTTGAATGGTGGCTATTTCCTATGGTGGGTAAAAACAAACAAACAAAAATAAACCTACCCCTTACCCAATATCTATACTGTAAATTAGATGTCTATATAGGAACCTCTTACCCATAGTTGAGGAAATTAGAGAGAGGCCATATCTAAGCTTCATTTTGCAGATTTCCTCAAATTAAATCTATGGCATGGGGGAGAAGATAAATTGATTTATTTAAGGATCAAGCTGCTAGGATTGAATCCAATGTGGCTGAGACCAGAATCCTTTTCTTGAAAGAGAGAGAGAAGAACTCTAGGCTACTGGTGACATTTGTGTAAGTATCCTTCCGATGAATTAGAAATGCCATTGAGAGTAGACTTAAAGGAAAGAATACTTTCCAATAATATCAAATGCAGTTATAATGAAATTTTAAATAAAAAATATTCAGACTGCCTAAATTATACCAACAAATCAAAGAACAATAGCAGCTATAACTAGTCATAATTAGATATTTTTCCAATGAGCATATGTGTAAATGACTGAATCCATTATAATATCAATTTACAAGGAAGAGAATTCTCACAGGAACTCAGAAATGCAAATACAGTGCATTATAAATAGCCTTCCATGGAGTCTAGGTTTGATTGTTTCTAGAGCCAAGCAGATATTCCCATATTTGAGATGATGCTATAAACAAAAGATAACCAGAGCTTTTCTGATTATGATTACTTACTCAGATTTTCTGGGAAATTATGACAGAGGGTTAAAATTAAGAAGGTGTTCTTAACCATTCTGGTACCATGGATAATTTTATCAATCTGACAAAATCTATATACTGCTCAAAATTATGTTTTAATATGCATAAAGAAGAATTCATAGGATTACAAAGAAAATCAATTATATCTAAATAGAGCCATTAAAAAAACCTACAGTCACCAAATTAGCATCTAGGGTTCACCTAATTTTTAATATCTATCTATATATACCATTATATTTATATCTATTTATCTATTCATCTCTGTGTATCTACACTTATACATACACACATATATGTATATATATGCATATGCGTGTTACATGTTATGTAAAAATTAGGCCATTTATTTTTCCCTCTGATGATCAATGACACACATATTTTAGAGTTAAATAGGAAAGAAAAAAGTTGTTTAGAAATATAAAGAAGATAGACCCTTCTAAAATGTTTCCATTAATGTTTTCTGTAATTGCATTTACATTATATATTAAATATGATGCAAATTTTGTTTTCCTAAGCTGCATATGGACAATGTGTCCAAATTGTTTGGATTTCAAGAGAATGTGACATAAAATCACAGATTTTTAGAATTTGAAAAAAAAATGTATATACCCAATGCTGTCCCTGACTTAGTCTTGTCTCTGTTTGAGGACTTCCAATAATCCTAGTTAAGCAGTCCATTCTATTTTTCTATTATTTAGCATTTATTTTCACTTACTTAGATATTGCTATTATTATTTTTATAATTCAAAGTTATATAGCATTTTAAAATTTCTGTATATGCAGTGTTCATTGATCCTCACAATAACCTGGTGATGTAGATTTTTGTATTATTTCCACTTTATAGATGAGAAAACCAAGGCTAATAAAGGTCACTTAAGTTACTTGCACAGAATCATATAGCTAAGGAATATCTGAGGCAGGATTTGAATTCAGGTCTTTGTGACTCCAAGTCCAGCATTCCTTACATTGTACCACCTTGCTGTTTTTACCATGTTTGTCTTTTCTTTTTCATCAAGTATAAATCCATTTTTATGCAGTCTTTGCTTAGTGCTCTCAATTTTACTCTTTAAGGCCAAGGAGAAAAAATCAATTCCCTCTTCTGTGTTACATACTTTAAAATAATTAGTGATAACAATGGATAATATCTTCCTTAAGTACGCTCTTTTAAGTTGAAAACCCATAGGTCCTTCACCCAGCCCCTCCCAGACTCTTGTGACAAGGTCTGTGATAGCCTTAGAATCATGAATTCCCTCATCTAAATTGTCGATAGACTTCTAAAATTGTGACATTCAGAACTGGACACAATATACTAGATGTAGGCTGGCTGGGTTAGAATACAGAGATATGATCATTAGGTGGCAATTCATTCAATCTATTATGGCATTCACTTTGGGGGCTTCTATGACACACTGTTCTCAGGAATACTTGAATTTTCAGTTTATTAAATCTCTCTTACTTTTCCTCTGCAGGGGATTTTTAACTGAAACTCAAGCGTGGGCCTCTATGTAGGATTTTTTGTTAATCCCTATTAAATTTCATACTATTATGTGTGTGCAGATTGTAACTTCAAAAAAAATTCTTGCTATTTCCTGGAACATGACTAATATAGAAATATATTTTTCATCATTTTATATGTATAATAGACCTTATGTTTCTTTCATTTTCAGTGGGGAGAGATGTGAAAGGGAAGGAGAGAAATAAGAATTGAAAATAAAAATTAAAACTAAATAAAATTTAAAATAAATGAATAAATCAGTGAACAAAGGAACAAAGGGAAAAAAGAAAATTAGTGAGTTAAATACAATGCCTCATGTGATGAATAGCAAAGAGGTCAGTGTCATTGTACCATTTGGAATCTGAAAGGAAGTACAATGTAAAGGAACTATATTATAGTGTTGAGGGTCAGTTTGTTATGAGCTTTAACCTCATATTTGATCTTGGAGGGTAATATCAAGCCTTTAGTGTTTGTTGAATAGGGAAGCAACATAGGCAGTCATACTTCAAGACACTTGCTTTGGCAACTAATGGAGAATGGAATGGACTGGAGGGAGACCTGTTGCAGGGATGCAAAGAAAAATTTGTAGTAGTCGTCTAGTGATGAGGTTATGATGGCTTTTATCAGAGGGGTAGTATCAGAGGAGAGAAGTGGGCATAAATGAGCAGTACAGCAGAGACAGAATGAATAGGGTTTTCTAAGTAAATGGGTAGAAGTGGCAAGACTGAGAATCATCGGTCAAGGATGACAACTAGATTTTAAGCCTATATTATGAGAAACATGGTAGCGTCTTTGATTATAGTATGGGAAGTTTGAGGGAGGAAGAGGAAACAATAATTCAGCTTTGAACACATTAAGTCTAATATGTCTATGGGACATTCAATTTGATATTCATTTCTAACAGAAGCTCCATAGATTATTGTTGATAAGAGATTATAGGTCAGATGAGAGTTTAAAGGCTAGATGAATAGATCAGTGAAATTGTAAATTATAAATAATTTTTCATCTGGATATATTTGATAATTGGATTCACATAGTTTAATTAGATCACCAAGTGAAATAGTATAGAAGGAGAAGAAAAAGGAGTCCAGGACTGAATCTTAGGAAATACCCTTTACTAGAGGGCATGATCTGAATGAAGATCCAGCAAAGAAGGTAAGGTATAGTCAGAGATGTAGAAGAACCAGAGAGAACAGTTTCACCAAAACCTAAGGAGAAGAGAATGTCAAAAGGGAAATAGTGTCACAGGTTCCAAGACTTCAGGAAGGATAAGTATTGTGAAAAGCTGTTAGATTTGGAGACTAGGAGATTCTTGGTAAGTTTGGAGAGTGCAGTGCCAGTAGAAAGATGAAGTCAGAAGCCAAACTGAAGACATTTTTGAAGAGAGTGGAAGGAGAGGAAATATATGCACAAGTGTGGGTGAATTTCTCAATAGATTTAATATGAAAGATTATGAATATAAAGGATGATAGTAGGGATAGGCAGCTTAAATGAGGTTATTATTTATTTCACACAGTAACAGAGCCCTAACTGTGCTAATCGGCAGCAGCAAAATAATGAATGAACTTGGAGAGAGTGAAAATTATAAAAGAGTGGGGATGATAGCAGAGGCAAATGTGCTAAAGGAAATAGGATATAGTAGAATCATATATGCATGTAGAAGGATTTACCATAACTTTGAGAAGGACCAACTCTTTGGGCTTCTTTTCACCAGATTTGATTTAAAATTGATGTTCATTAACTCCATAGACTTTTAGTTCCCTTACTTTGCTTTATCCTTCCCTGCTTTAGGCATTAGGGCTATATCTCATGAAAGGATTTGGTTAGAGTGCTTCCTTCTCAGATATTTATTATAATTTATGTAATATAAGTATTGATTCTCCTTCAAAAGTTTAATAGAATTCTCATGTAAATACATCTAGACTGGGATTCCACAATCCATCCAAGTAGTCAATTTAAAACTATTTCAATTTCCTTTTATGAAATTGGGTTATTTAAGGCTTGTATTTAGTGATATGTTATTTTGGATATTTTATACTTTATAAATGTGATTTTTTAAATTTATTTTTACTATTCGGGTTTGTTGATTTATAATTATGATCCTTGTATTTCTTCTGTATTATGGTTTGACCTTTTTGGGTTTTTTTTTTTTTTTTTTTTAATTTTATATATTTATTTAATTTTTTTACATTCATTTTCACTAATTTTTGGGTTCCAAATTTTCTCCCCTTTTATCCCCTCCCCCACCCCAATACCCCAAGCACTCTAATTTTCCCTATCTCCAATCTGCCCTCTCTTCTGTCATCCCTCCCTTCTCTTGTCTCCATCTTCTCTTTTCTCCTGTAGGGCCAGATGACTTTCTATTCCTCATTAACTGTATGTCTTCTTTCCTAGTTGCAACAACAATACTAAACAGTTGTTCCTAAAACTTTGAGTTCCAAATTCTCCCCATGCCTCCCTCCCCACCCATTCCCTTTGGGATGGCAGGCAATTCAATATAGGCCATATATGGGTAGTTTTGCAAATGACCTCCCTGATAGTCGTGTTGTGTGAGACTAACTGGATTACCATCCCTCCTAACCTGCCCCTCATTGTTTCTCTTCTGTCTCTTGATCCTGTCCCTCCCCAAGTGTTGACTTCAAATTGCTCCCTCCCCCCTTTGCCCTCCCCTCCATCATCCCCCCCTTGCAATATCTCCTTCTCCCCCACTTTCTTATACTGTAAGATAGGCTTTCATACCAAAATGAGTGTGCATTTCACTCCTTCGTTTAGTCAAATGTGATGAGGGTAAACTTCTTGTTTTGTTTTTTTTTTTTTCTCAGCTCTCCTCTTTTTCCCTCCACTAAGAAAAACTCCTACCTGCCTCTTAAATGACATATAGTTACCCCCTTCCCTTTCCCTCTCTTTCCTCCCCCTACATTTCTCTCTCACCATTTACCTTAGTTTCTTTTAAGGTATGGTCCCATCCTATTCAGTTCAATCTGTGCTCTCTATCTCTGTATGTGTGCATGCGTGTACATGTGTATGTGTGGTCCCACCAACTACCCAGATACTGAAAAGTTTTAAGAGTTAGAAATATTGTCTTTCCCTGTATGAATGTAAACAGTTCACTTCTGGTAAGTCCCTTAAGACTTCTCTTTGCTGTTTCCTTTTTCATGCTTCTTCTCATTCTTGTGTTTGAAAGTCAAATTTTCTTTTCAGCTCCGGTCTTTTCATTAAGAATGATTGAAAGTCCTCTGTTTCATTGAAAGACCATATTTTCCCTTGAAGTATTATACTCAGTTTAGCTGGGTAGGTGATTCTTGGTTTGAGTCCTAGTTCCTTTGTCTTCTGGAATATCCTATTCCACACCCTTCGATCCCTTAATGTAGAAGCTGCTAGATCTTGGGTTATCCTGATTGTACTTCCACAGTACTGGAATTGTTTCTTTCTAGCTGCTTGTAAGATTTTTTCCTTGAGCTGGGAGTTCTGGAATTTGGCCACAATGTTCCTAGGAGTTTCTCTTTTTGGATCTCTTTCAGGTGGTGATCGATGGATTCTTTCAATACTTATTTTGCCCTCTGGTTCTAGAATGTCAGGGCAGTTTTCCTTGATAATTTCATGGAAGATGATGTCTAGGCTCTTTTTTTGATCATGAGTTTCAGGTAGTCCCATAATTTTTAAATTGTCTCTCCTGGATCTATTTTCCAGGTCAGTTGTTTTTCCCATGAGATATTTCACATTCTCTTCCATTTTTTCATTCTTTTGGTTTTATTTGGTGATTTCTTGGTTTCTCGTAAAGTCATTAGACTCCATCTGTTCCATTCTAATTTTGAGAGAACTATTAAATTCAGGGGGCTTTTGAGCCTCTTTTTCCATTTGGCTCATTCTGCTTTTCAAAGCATTCTTCTCCTCATTGGCTTTTTGAACTTTCTTTGCCAATTGAGTGAGCCTAGTTTTCAAGGTGTTAATTTCCTCAGCATTTTTTTGGGTCTCCTTTACCAAGGTATTGACCCGTTTTTCATACTTTTCTTGCATCTCTGACATTTCTCTTCCCAGTTTTTCCTCCACCTGTCTAACTTGCTTTTCAAAATCCTTTTTGTGCTCTTCCAGGGCCTGAGCCCACCCGCCACCCCCCTGGGGTATCTGGGGTACTGAGGCCCCGCCCTCCACGTCTTTCCCTGATGGCAAGGATATGTCCTCATCATCACATCCGAAGGTCGGGATCATTTGCATTTGTTGGAAAAAACTCTCTAAAGTCTTATTTTTCTTCCCTTTTCTAGGCATTTTCCCAGCCAGTTACTTGACTTCTGAGATTCCTTTCTACCCCCCGCCTGGATCCGCCCAGCTAGTGCTTGGCCTCTGAGATTTAAATGGGCTTTCCTCCTGCTGGCTGTCAATCAGTGAGCTTTAGTTCAGGTGCTGGGGTGGGGGCAGGGCCGCCTCCCAGGCTCAGATCCCTCAGGGGCTTTATGTAGAGACTTTCAGGGATGGAGTGGGTGGGGGCAGAGTGGGGGGCCCGCCTCCCAAGCTCAGTTCCCTCGGGGGCTTTAAGCAGAAGCCTTCAGTAATAGAGTGGGGTGGGGACAGGGCCGTCTCCCAGGCTCAGCTCCTTCAGGTTTTATGCAGGAATCTTCCGTAGTGAAGATCCTGCCTGCTGCTGGGGGATTCCTGAGTCCCGGTCCGCTGCTGCCTCAGATGCTGCCCACACCTCTGCCTCCACCGCTTCCTGCCCCCATCTCTGCCGCCGCTTCCTCCCAAGGGGGCCCTAGTCACAGAGATGCCCCGCTCCCCCTCTCCTCCAGCCCGGCCTTCTCTCTCACTGACCTGTAGCTTCTGTGGGCGGAGGGACTTTCCAGGCTGTCAGAGCTTCCATCTCTGAAGCCTGCTCGGATCAGCTTTTCTGGGGTCACGGCCAGGGCAACACTGGGGGTGGGGTCCACATTCCGGAGTGCGACGGACCCTGGGGACGGGTCTCCAGGGCTCCCTGGAATGGAAATCTCTTCCACTCCGTTTCTGCACACCTTGTATTGACCCAGAAGTTATGGGGGACTCTTTTTACATTCATTCTATAGGCTTTGGTTTCGGAGCTCGTAAACGTGCGTCCTTCTACTCCGCCATCTTGGCTCCGCCTGACCTTTTTGTTAAAGATGTTGATTAATTTTCTACTTTCTATTTAACGAATCAAGCAATATGTTTACCAATATTTCTAACATGGTTAATAAGCCTGCTTTTTGTTTAATCATTTTCATAGTTTTTCATTTTCCAACTTAATTATTTCTATTTTAAGATTTCTTCTTTTGTACTTTTTTTTGATTTTATTAACTTTCTAATTTTTAAAATATATACTCAGTCAATTAATCCTCTTTATTTTCCTATTGTTTGTTTTTAAGAATTTTTTCCTTTCAGTATTTCCTTAGCTGCATCACAGATATTTCAGTATTTTCACCATAATTCACTTAGTTATTGTTTGTATGATATGTTCTGTGATTTGTTTATTATTTACAATTTCATTATTTTATCTATTAATAAATTCATTATTGATACTCATCACCTGCTTCCTGGAAATGATTATAATATTTAGTCAAATTATGGTCTATACTGTTGAGGTTAGAGGTGTTCAGGACCCCAAACTACTGATATGCTGGGTCCTGCAGAATGAATTCAACTGAAGCCTTCTTTCAGCAAAAGATAAAGAAAGTTTGTTAAAGATTCACCATATTGGGTAGAATCTTAAGGAGACTAAGTCTTTGTGACACTTGTCAATGCAAGTGGGGCAGATTGAGTCTCAGCTAGTTTGAAACTCAGCTAAATTGAATCTGAGCACCTTCATGGGGAGAAGAAGGAGCTTATATACTAAAAGACTGTGGAAGGAATCTAGGAATGACCAAGTAGTCAGGGGTAACTAGAGGTGGGGTTTAGGGAGGGTCTTGATGGGAACAGACAATGGAGAGCTAGGCTGATTTAAGGATAATATATTAGGGCATATATATTTTGATAGAATAAAAGATGGGAAATAGCCAGGGGCAATTTAACAAAGCAACAATGCTTTTATGTTATAATGTTATTATGGCCACAGGCAAATAACAGATCAAGTGGGAAGATTCAAGGAGAGTTCAAGGTGGTTCCCCTAGCCTGTTCCGCATCACATACTATGCTTAATATTTCTACTTTTTTTGCTTTTATTTGCATTTTTCTAAGTACTAATTCATATACCACTTTCTATACAAGTGCCATTCCACCCAATCAGTAAGTATCAAAAAAAAGTCTTCTGGTATTGCTGTGCTTTATCTGTCTTTTTTTGTTTGTTTGTTTCTGTTTTAGTTATTTATTATCTTAAGACAAAGGATATTTTTGGTTCATGTCACTTTGCATATATAAGTTTAATGTTGATATAGGTCAACATCTAGAGTTCCTTTTATCATAATATAATTTCCTTCACTGAAATAAATGTCAAAGGAGATGGCTCAAATCTACTAAGTAATGCATTGTGTATTAGAAATAAGAGAGAAGAGTCAATGATGATATTAAGATTTTACACATTAAAGACTGAGTGATTAGAAGTCCTGCAAGAAGGGGTATTTTCCTCTTGTTTTGCTTCTTCAAGTATTTTTGAAAAAAATAGTAAAACTCCTAGGCTGATGGGAGTTCGTGATAAGATAAGCATACATAACCCATTCTGCTAGGATGATGATCAATCATCTCTTGGACTCAGGGGGAAACTAGAAGAGTGGAAACATGAAAAACATCTTACTAGGGGAGGAGCCAAGATGGCAGAGTAGAAAGACTCACGTATGCTAGCTCTGAACCCACAGCCCACAAATTTCCTGTAAAAAGAACTGCAACAAATTCTGAAATAGAGTAAGCCATGCAGCGACTGAATGCAGGAGATTTCCATTCTAGAGAGCCCTGAAAAACCAGCAGCAAAGGTCCGTCGTGCATGGGAGAGGAGCAGAGCCCAGCCCTGCCTTGGCCCCGCAGCCTCGAGAGGAGCAGATCTGAGCAGGCTTCAGGGAAAGAACCTCCAGTGACTGCGAAGGTCCCTCCACCCATAGGCGCACACGTCAGTGAGGGTCTTACTAAAGCTGAATTGTTTACATTGCTACATGGAAAGACAATATTTGTACTTAAAACTTTTCAGTATCTGGGTAGTTGGTGGGATTACATACACACACACACACACACGCATGCACACACAGAGACAAAGAGCACAGAGTGAATTCAATAAGATGGGATCATATCTTAAAAAATGAAGTTAAATGGTGAGAGAGGAATGTATTGAGAGGAGAGAGGGAGAAGTGGAATGGGGATAATTATCTCTCATAGAAGAGGCAGGCAGGAGATTTTTAGTAGAGGGAAAAAGAGGGGAGTTGAGAGAAAAACATGAAGTTTACTTTCATCACATTCGACTAAAAGAAGGAATAAAATACACACTCATTTTGGTAAGAAAACCTATCTTACAATACAGAAAAGTGGGGGAGAAGGGGATAAGCAGAGTGGGGGGCAGAATGATGGAGGGCAGAGCAATTGGAGGAGTGAACAATGTGAAATCAACACTCTTGGGGAGAGACAGGATCAAAAGACAGAATAGAAGCAATGGTGGGGGCAGGATAGGATGGAGGGAAATATAGTTAGTCTTACACAACACGACTATTATGGAAGTCATTTGCAAAACTACACAGATATGGCCCATACTGAATTGCCTGCCTTCCCAAAGGGAATGGGTGGGGAGGGAGGGATGAGGAGAATTGGGAACTCAAAGTTTTAGGAACAACTGTTTAGTATTGTTCTTGCTACTGGGAAATAAGAAATACAGTTAATGGGGAATAGAAAGTCATCTGGCCCTACAGCAGAAAAGAGAAGATGGGGAGAAGAGAAGGGAGGGATGATAGAAGAGAGGGCAGATTGGTGATAGGGAAAATTAGAATGCTGAGTGTATTGGGGTGGGGGGAGGGGACAAATGGGGAGAAAATTTGGAACCCAAAATTTTGTCGAAACGAATGTAAAAAGTTAAGTAAATAAAAATACAGACAAAAGATTAAAAGAATTACATACATTTATTAGCAGAAGAGACTTCAGTAATAACTGATAATTACTGCTGAAAACTGCCAAGAGGCAAGTACTTAAATTTCATCAAAACATGAACACTTTGAGGGGATGCTGATTAGGCAGTTTACGTTTTAACACAGTTCTGCACTATCATTCTACTCCAAACCCAAATATCCATTGAACTTCCCGTCTGCTTCTGCAATCAACCACTTCTAAGACTGTCGTAATTTCATTTGACCCAGGAGCTCTAGACCTTTAGTACTCACAAAGGCCCTTCCAAAAACTATGGACACATCCATTTCAGGATGCTCATCCAACAATTATCAGGAAAGAGTAAACACAAAGAAGGTAAAAGCAGGCAAGGACTCCAGTGAAAGCCTCACAGAGATGTGGTCTTCTTCACTAATTGTCACATAGGTAAGGTTATTGACACTAGGGAAGAGAAAAGATCCATCCTTCCCTGCCCCTAACTGGAGTCACATGATGTCATCTAGAGAATCAAAGACAAAAAAAATTGCCAGGTGAAATCTCTTTTCTTTTAACTGATACACCCTTTGTCTTGCTTCTGCTGTCAAAAGGCTAGAGCAAGAGAGGGGAACATGTGATCTTGAGGCCACAGGTGGTCCTCTTGGCCCTCAAATGCAGCCCTTTGACTGAATCCAAACTTGTTCTGTGAAGAGGTATTGTGAAGGAAATGTGTCCAAATGCAAGGTTGGACATGCTGATACAATCTAAAACAAAGGCTAGAACTAGTTTCCATGTTATTAAAATCCTGGTACTTATAATTATTTGTACCAGTCTGTTTTTTGCCAGAATACTTGCATATCAAAATATGTTCCTAATAAAATATTTGTTTTAATTAAAAAAAAAAACATTCATGAGAGGACCAGAAGCTAAGTGCCACCAAACATTTTTACTAACCCTACTCTATTAAAGTTCTTTGAAAAATCACTGGATTTCTCAGTGATTCATTTTCCTTATTTGGGAAAATAGGGCCTTATGAGAAATGAAAGCATAGGAAGAGTGAGGTGTGGTGGAAATAACTGTGGAATGAGAGTCAGAAGACATGCTCAAATCAAGGCTTGAATAAATAACACATCAAATCAGGATACATTTTAGATTCAGATGTTAAAGCAAGATAAGAAAGGTTGTGATATATTGTAATAACAATACAAGCTAAGTTTGGGAAGGAAACTCACAGGCTCTGTGTGGGACAAAGGATCACCCCAAATAATTCTGGAGGTCAGGTTCAAATACAGAAAGGGCTTTTTATTCCTTGTCTGCAAAAAAGGCACAGTCCCTGGATGCTCAAGTAACAGTAGTCAAGGAAGTGTGCTCCCTGGACATAAGAAGTAGATTTTTATAACCCTAAGCAAGCTCCCTATCCACCCCACTCCTTATCTGTTTCCTCATTGACTGAGTACTTGGGACATGCAATCTCACCACATCAGCTATTTTACAACTAGTAAGTATCTGAGGTTGGATTTCAACTCAGGGCCTCGTGACTCTAGGACTGATGCTGTATCCACTGTGCCACCTAGCCACTCCAGTCATTTTTTTTTCCTTTGCTGTTGTTATTGTTTTTATTTTTTCCATATAAATTTATTTTCAGTTTTCGACATTCACATTTATAAAATTTTGAATTTAAAATTTTAAATCCCATTTCCTCTCTACCTCCACCCCAGGACAGCATGTAGTCTTGATGGGCTTTCTCCAATCTGCCCTGCTTTCTATCACACCACCCCCCGCATCCCCTTCACTTTTATTTTTCTGTTGGGTAAAATAGATTCCTTTAACACATTGTCAATATATCTTATTTCCTATTTGCATGTAAAAGCAAACTCTAACATTTTTAAAGCTTTGAGTTTCACATTTTCTCCTGAAAAACACTTCCATAACAGTTATGTTGTAGAAGACTAACTATCCCTCTATCCTGTTCTGCCTTCCATTTTTTAAATTCTCTCCTTTGATCGATCACTGTATCGAAGTCTTTACTTCTGATGACCCCTTCCCCCAATGTATTGTCCCTTCTATTATCTCCCCTATCTTATCCCCCTCCCCCTGCTTTCCTGTGGGTAACCTATACTTCAATATGAACCTGAGTGTGCATGTTATTACCTCCTGAAGCCAAATTCTATTAAAGGAAGACTCACTTATTCCATCTCTCCTTCCCCTTTTCCTCCTCCATCATAAAATGCTTTTCTTGCCTCTTTTTTGTGAGGTGATTCATTTCATTCTGCCTCTTCTTTTCTCTTTCTCCTAGTGCACTCCTCTCAACAGTTAATTTTCTTTTTTAGATATTATCCCTTCATATATTCAGGTCATCCTTTGCGTTCTCTCTCTCTCTCTCTCTCTCTCTCTCTCTCTCTCTCTCTCCATAAACCCCAACATACATCCCTACCCCCACACTCACACACCCCCCATACACACACACACACACTTACATACCCACATATGCACACATACACACATATACATGTATAAATATATATAAGCACACACACATATACATGCGTATAGATACAGATATATATATATATATACATATACACTTATATACACAGATACACACTTAATACGTATATGTATATATGTGTATATATGTATAAGTATTCCCTCCATTTATTTTAATATTAATAAAAGTTTCATAATTTACAAATTTACAAATATCATCTTTCCATGTATGAATGTAAAGAGTTCAACATTTGTAAGCCTCTTATAGTTTCTCTTTCCTGTTTACCCTTTCATGCTTCTCTTTATTCTTGTATTTGAAAGTCAAATTATCTATTCAACTCTGGTCTTTTCAACAAGAATGCCTGGAAGTCTTCTATTTCATTGCCCATTGATGTTCCATTTTTTTCTGTTGAAGTATTATACTCAGTTTTTTCTGGGAATGTGATTCTTGCTTTTAATCCTATCTGCTTTCACCTGTGGAATATCATATTCCTAGTTCTCTGATTCCTTAATGTACAAGTTGCTAAGTCCTGTGTTATCCTGATTGTATTTCCATAGTACTTGAATTGTTTCTTTTTGGGTGCTTGTAATATTTCCTCTGTGACCAAGAATCTCTTGAATTTGGCTGCAATATTTCTAGGAATTTTCCTTTTGGAATCTCTTTCAGGCCATGATTGATGGCTTCTTTCCACTTCTATTTTATGGCCTTGTTCTGGAATATCAGTGCAGTTTTCCTTGATAATTTCTTGAAAAATGGTGTCTAGACTCTTTTTTTTTTATCATAGCTTTCAAGTAGTCCAATAATTTTTAAATTATCTCTCTTGGATACATTTTTTCAGGTCAGTTGTCTTGCCAATGAGATATTTCACAATGCCTTCTATATTTTTTCATTCTTTTGTTTTTGTTTTATAATTTCTGGATGTCTCATAAAGTCATTAGCTTCCATTACTATATTCTAACTTTTAAGGAATTATTTTCTTCAGTGAACTTTTGTACCTCTTTTTTTTTTTATTTGGGTTGGTCTAATTTTAAAGCTGTTATTTTCTTCTGTATTTTTTGAGTTTTCTTTTAGCAAGCTGTTGGTTCTTTTTTCATGATTCTCTTGCATCACTCCCATTCCTCTTCCCAATATTTCCTCTGCATCTCTTGATTTTCAAAATACTTTTTGAGCTCTTCCATAGGGTAAGATGAATTCATATTTTCCTTAGAGGTTTTGGACGCAGGAGTTTTGGCTTTATTGTCTCCTAACTGTATGTTTTTATCTTCCTTATCACCAATGATGTAAGAAAACACTTCTTCACCAAGAAAGTAAGAAACTATAGTCTGTTTATTTTCCCTGTCTGTGCATTTTCCCGGCAATTGACTTTTGAGCTTTGTTAAGTGGAGGGCTCCAGAAGCAGTCTCTGCTTCTGCAGTGACTGCAGCTGACCTAACATTAGGGCCAGGTCTGAAGCTGCACCACACTCTCCTCTCAGCCAGGTGAGAAATCCTTCCCACTGATCTGTGAAGCTGTCTTTAGCATTTTTGTATTGAGAAGAAAGGAATCTGCAGCAGCCACCAGTGATTCAATCCCCTAAGGTTTGCTCCTGCTCAGTCCATGCCAGCATGGCCTACACCAAACTATGTTCCACTCCCAGGTTGTTTAGATAACCTCCCCATTAACCTTTCAGACTGTCTTGGGCTGAAAATTTGCTTCAGCCTATCATTTTGTGGTTTCTGTTGCTCTAGAATTTGCTAGAGTGATTTTTATAGGTTTTTTTTACTTTAGAGGAAGAGTTGTAACAGGTACTTGCTTGTACTCTGTCATTTTAGCTCTGCCTGAAGATACTACACACCTAGATGACATCTTCTACTTCCATACAGCTGAGTTTCTAGAAAGATTTTCCTTTTATCACTGGCTATCAGAGACTCATATGATTTTGTGAGGAAGGCATCAGTCGCTTTGGGGATCACTTAAGATATGAGGCAGGAGTGTATTTCAGGCATAGAAAATTCCAGTGCCAGGGCACAAAGACAACAAATGAGGTCAAATGCATAAGAAACTTTTTTTTTTTTTTTACTACTTTGACCAAACTTTACCAAGTTTCAAAAGGAATGATGTGAATTAAATCTGTAAAAGTAAATTTGGTCCAAGTCATAAAGAAGTTTCATTGCCAAAAAAGAAGAGCTTAGAAATATTTCTAGAAGTAATGAGATTGTTGTTGCTCATTGGATGAAGGGGTGACATGGATAGTCTTACACGTTAAAAATTTTGAACAGCAGGGACAAGGAAAAAATCTCTGAATCATTTCATTAGAAACCTCAACCCAGGGAGGAGCCAAGATGGCAGAGTAGAAAGACTCACGTACGCTAGTTCCGAACCCATAGCCCATATATTTCCTGCAAGAAGAACTCCCCACAAATTCTGGATCACTGCAAGGTGCGCAGAAACACAGTGGAAGAGATTTCTGTTCCAGAGAGCCCTGGAGAGCCATCCCCAGGGTCCGTCGTGCCCCGGAAAGTGGAGCCCATCCCTGCCCTGCCCTGGCCGGGCGGTCCCAGAGAAGCAGATCTGAACAGGCTTCAGGGAAGGAACCTCCTGCAGCTGAGAAGGTCCCTCCACCCACAGATGCTACACGTCAGTGAGAGAGGTGTCTGGGCTCGCCGAGAGGGGAGTGGGGTGTCTCCATGGATCGGGTCCCCTCAGGAGGAAACGGGGGAGGCAGAGGCAGGGGCAAGAAGCAGTGGAGGCAGCAGCAGCAGCCCGGGACTCCCTGAGCAGCAGGCAGGATCTTCATTACTGAAGGTTTCTGCATAAAACACATGAAGGAGCTGAGACTGGGAGATGGCCCTGCCCCCACCTGCTCCATTATTGAAGGTCTCTGCATAAAACCCCTGAGAGAGCTGAGCCTGGGAGGCGGCCCTGCCCCCATCCCAGCACCAGAACTTAAGTTCACATTGAATAGCAGCCACAGCCACCTCAGAAAGCCCATTTGAATCTCATAGCCCAGGCACTAGCTGGATGGATCTAGGCAGGGGTGCAGAGGAATCTCAGAAGTCAAGTAACTGGCTGGGAAAATGCCCAGAAAAGGGAAGAAAAATAAAACCATAGAGAGCTTTTTTGAGCAGGTGCAAATGTTCCCACCTTTCAATTCTGATGACGAGGAAATATTCTTACCATCAGGGAAAAACCTGGAGAGTGGAGCCTCTGTATCCCAGACATCCCAGGGGAATATTGGGTGGGCTCAGGCCTTGAAAGACCTCAAAAAGGATTTTGAAAAGCAAGTTAGACAGGAGGAGGAAAAACTGGGAAGAGAAATGAGAGAGATGTAAGAAAAGTATGAAAAACGGGTCAATACCTTGGTAAAGGAGACGCAAAAAAAATGCTGAAGAAAATAACACCTTGAAAAATAGGCTCACTCAATTGGCAAAAGAGGTTCAAAAAGTCAATGAGGAGAAGAATGCTTACAAAAGCAGAATTAGCCAAATGGAAAAAGAGGTTCACAAACTCACTGAAGACACTAGTTCTCTCAAAATTAGAATGGAACAGATGGAGTCTAATGACTTTCTGAGAAACCAAGAAATCACAAAACAAAACCAAAAGAACAAAAAAATGGAAGAGAATGTGAAATATCTCATGAGAAAACTGACCTGGAAAATAGATCCAGGAGAGACAATTTAAAAATTATGGGACTACCTGAAAGTCATGATCAAAAAAAGAGCCTAGACATCATCTTCCATGAAATTATTGAGGAAAACTGCCCTGATATTCTACAACTAGAGGGCAAAATAAGTATTGAAAGAATCCATCGATCACCGCCTGAAAGAGATCCAAAAAGAGAAACTCCTAGGAACATTGTGGCCAAATTCCAGAATTCCCAGGTGACCCGGGTCCGGGTCCTTCAGGTGACACTCTCTCAGTGGGCTTCTGCTTCGGACGTCTCCGGATTTCCCTCCCCGGGGGACTCGGCAGAGGGACTCAGTCAGACACTTCTTCAGGAGGCATATATTTTATTAAGTGCAGAGGAATCCCCCCAAACAGCTAAGGGCGTTGGTTTAAGTAGGGTACTTGTTCCGGGTAGGCACCCCGATCCACCCTGAGGGCAAGGCTTTCATCTCATTGGAGCGAGCCCCTCCAGACCAAACCAAAAAAAGGGCACGATTCCCTATCCCGGGTCGTGTCCCCTTCTGGTTGGTTGGTGGCTGCTTAGTCTCAGACCAGGAAGTCTTTCTAGTGCTGAGCTGGCAGAGCCACGTCAGCAGGTCAGGACTTCCTAGTACTCTCTTCCCCCCAGGAAGGGCGTTGGTCCATTGTGCCCCTGACAACTCCCCCTTTTTGTTTATAAGGGCAGGTGAAAGGCCTGTCTTAGGCTATGTGGCCTGACTCCATGCCTGGTACCGAAAGTGGGCAGGGCCCCTGTCTTAGGCTATGTGGGTGGTCCCCACCTCCAGCATTTCTGGTAGGTGGACCCACAATAATCCCGTCATTGGGTACCTCTGCAGCCAATGGCATGATTATCCAGGTCATGGGGCCACAATATTCCCGTCATTGGCACAATCACAGCGAAAGCCCATTATGAATCTCAGTGGGGTGATAGTAGTCAGCAAGCCTTAATTTAGCCCCAGGAGAAAGGAGAGCCCCAGCCCTCACTAGTCAGGTAATCAGGATCGACCCCCGGTAACGACCCCTTTATATTTTTGCAGAAGTATATCAGCCCTCAGCTGTTCCAGGGTACTTGTGCATGATTTCATAATACATGATAATAAGCAAGGTAGGCAGAGACAAATCACACATAACAGGGCAATTCCCAATCCAGTAACAAAACATGTATGAAGCCATTGTGTAACATTAAGATTTCTCAACCAATCTGGGAAAAGTCCATGCTGATTTTTCTTATAATGGTCTGTGGCATTGATGTTGGCAACCTGGTGCCAGAGGGTGTGGAGGGTGCTCTCAAAGTTGTCGGACCAATTTCCTGTGAGCATCTGCGATAGCTCGCGGGACAAATTGGCAGCATGGGAGAGGTTTTGTTTGAATAAACACTCTCCCTACTATCTTTGGTCCTATACATGCTTGTACAGAAGAATTCTGGCATGTAAAATTGAAAATTCCTGTCATGTTCTGATATGTCTCTAGTTTAGATCTGTAGTCTCTGTCCCATAGAAATATATGTGTGTTCCCTAGACATACTTCACC
The DNA here is from genome assembly GCA_023548195.1 of Bettongia penicillata ogilbyi. Taxonomy (NCBI): domain Eukaryota; kingdom Metazoa; phylum Chordata; class Mammalia; order Diprotodontia; family Potoroidae; genus Bettongia; species Bettongia penicillata. The sequence continues at coordinate 4,643,925 of JAJHZJ010000139.1, forward strand.
CATTAAAGTAATGTTGTTAGCTTTCTTTGGTGATGCTGCAGCAGGCATTCCCTGCACTGTTTGTCCTCCCACAGCTAGAATAACTTAGTCTAGTCCCTGAACAGGTCTTTCAACCTCAGGAGACCCTTTATAATTGATGTACATTTGTCTAGGAAAGTTTGGTGCATATTTTTCCTCAAGTAAGTATGTAAGATTGTGACATGAATATAACATTTCTGTGTAGTTTCCCATAATCAATTCTTTCTCCTGACAAGTATGTGCGTGACAGTTCTCAAATGGTAAAAACCCCATATACAGATGCCAAAGGGTTACATTTCTTTTCTTTTGTAAGTTACAAAATGGCCTAAATTTCATCCCACGAACAAGTCCCACAAAGTCCTTGTCTGACCAAACTACTATTGTCCTATTTATCCTCCAGGTGAATAGATTATAAGCGTGTCATGTATCTTTCTCATCCAATGTCTCTTGTTCGTCCACAATAGTGGCACACCAGGGATACCCCTCTGGTCCATTCACCTGTGTGTATTTAAAACCAAACCCATTCCAATTCCCAGAAATACCCTTCTCTAGACAAAGTGGAAAACCTGCGACTAGTCCTGAAAAGTTAGTGTCTCTGAAAGAGAGTCCCATTATTATCATAGTCTAGTCCATCTCTGTTGTTCCTTCGGTGCTGGGTCGATGGACGCAGTGTTCTTTGAGTGTCATGATAAGTACGAGAAAAGTGAAAGGAGTCATTGTGACCTAGTTGATTAAGCTTCTCCAGAAGTTTTTTCATCCGCCGCTGATAGCACCTCCTCACTTCCTGTGACCACTTCACCTTGGCGGTTGTCCTCTATCATTGTTATCCTTTTCACTGGAACCCAAACTTCTTTATTATCATCTGTTGAAACACAAACATACCCTTTTCCCCACGTTAACACTGTATGAGGACCAAATCAATTTTTATTCTCATCGTGCCACATTACTTTACTGGCTGCTTTCAGGGCACTTGTTATTGCTGATTCATTCTTTGCAGACTCCTTATTAGGAAATGTTAAGAATTTCATAGCAGCCAATAAGCCATCATTATAGAATTTTAAATAATTTAGAATATAAACAGCCAAACAGCCAATTGTAATTTATCATCGATTTGGAGTATAAACAGCCAATTGCGAATTTATCATCAACTCCTGGTCCAACTACTCCCCTTTTTTGTTTTTGCAAGTGCGCCAGATGTAGAGGACGCCCCTGCGTCCCTACATGGCTCAGTGATGTGGTTGAAAGAAAAGAGTCAGGGGAGGTGGGAATAGACCAGTTCCTTTTATTGATCTGAGGGTTTGGGTATATATAAACAAGGTACTAAAAGTCTACGTGACATTCTGCTATTGTGTCCCAGTGATTAAATCAATCAGGATGATTAAATCAGTCTTCTGATTAAATCAGACCCCAAGCCTAGGAACATCTATTCTAAGTATCCCTTGCTTTCTGTAATTCTCTTGTTTGTCTCACAGAGACAACATCTGGGGGCCATGGAGAGCCATTCCGGATGATAATGAGCACAGTCTCAAAGATCAGTTTCCCCAAAGGTCTATCCTGATCTCATCAACTGCACTCCACCCTAGCCCTCAACAATAATGAGCACAGTCTCAAAGATCAGTTTCCTTATCGTCACGCTTAGGGGGGATTCTGACTTAGAGGAGTTCAGTCATAATCCCACAGATGGTAGCTTCGCCCCATTGGCTCCTCAGCCAAGCACATACACCAAATGTCTGAACCTGCGGTTCCTCTCGTACTGAGCAGGATTACTATGGCGACGACACGGCCCTCCGCACTGGACCCCGGCCCCTGGATTCCCCCCGCCGGAGCGAGGGGTGGGACGCGAAGGCCCGGCTATCCGCGGCCCACCGAGGCTCCTTGGCGCTGCAAGCAGGTCGTCTACGAATGATTTAGCACCAGGTGCCCCACGAACATGCGCTGCGCTCCGGGTGAGAGGCGGCCCCCCTTCGCGGCCGCTCTCCAGCCCGCCGCACGAACGGCCCTGGGGCAAATTTTTTGCTGCGCCACCAATCCAGGCCCTGGGCCAACTCTGGATGTATTTCCTGGTTGAATTTCTGACCTGGGAGGGGATTTGGGGTCGAGGCAGCAACTACATGCTCCACTGCACTCCCCTTTTTTTCGCGAGCTGAATTCGCACTCGAGTAGTTTACTTTCACTTTGGTTATGCCCGAATGGTCTGTTTTCACTGTGATACTGACCTGGGATCCCCTCGTCCTTGAGTGCCAATTTACTAAACTTTTCTATTTCCTCAAGGTCGTCCCACGGGTAACGGACTGTAGGAGCATGGGTGGTCGGGGGCGGCTCTTCAGGGGGAGGGGGCCACCTCTCCTCGCCTAACAGAGAGGTGCCCGTCTGGGCTCCCTGCGGGACTACACAGGGCGGCGGTCGTGGATCAAGGGAAGCAGCCACCAAGGCGTATAATGTAAAATCTTTGGGGCCTAAACTTTCTGGATTCTCCTGTTGATAAGAGGCCATTTGTGTCCCCACTACTTGCCATGTTTGAGGAGTTAGTTCTGCATGGCAAACCCATGGTGATATAGTTTGTATTTTTACTACCCACTCCCTACATTCCTTTATATGAATTTTTGTGCCTGCTTCTCGGCAGACTTTATAAAGCTGGCACGCCAATACTCCTGAATCCTCTGGCTGCAATTGCTTAGCAATTCTATTGCCCATCTTTCCTTCTTCTAGGTAGCCCCGTCTACCTAGGGTGTCCGACTCTTCCGCCCTTAAGCGAGCGGGATACTCATGTCACCTGGAGGGGTCTCGTCTCTCGGCCCCACGTTCGGGCGCCAGCTGACCCGGGTCCGGGTCCTTCAGGTGACACTCTCTCAGTGGGCTTCTGCTTCGGACGTCTCCGGATTTCCCTCCCCGGGGGACTCGGCAGAGGGACTCAGTCAGATACTTCTTCAGGAGGCATATACCTTATTAAGTGCAGAGGAATCCCCCCAAACAGCTAAGGGCGTTGGTTTAAGTAGGGTACTAGTTCCGGGTAGCCACCCCGAGGGCGAGGCTTTCATCTCATTGGAGCGAGCCCCTCCAGACCAAACCAAAAAAGGGCACGATTCCCTATCCTGGGTCGTGTCCCTTTCTGGTTGGTTGGTGGCTGCTTAGTCTCAGACCAGGAAGTCTTTCTAGTGCTGAGCTGGCAGAGCCACGTCAGCAGGTCAGGATTTCCTAGTACTCTCTTCCCCCCAGGAAGGGCGTTGGTCCATTGTGCCCCTGACACCCAGGTCAAGGAGAAAATATTGCAAGCAGCTAGAAAGAAACAATTCCAGTACTGTGGAAATACAATCAGGATAACTCAAGATCTAGCATCTTCTACATTAAGGGATCGAAGGGCATGGAATAGGATATTCCAGAAGCCAAAGGAACTAGGACTCAAACCAAGAATCACCTACCCAGCAAAACTGAGTACAATACTTCAGGGGAAAATATGGTCTTTCAGTGAAACAGAGGACTTTCAAGCATTCTTGACAAAAAGAACAGAGCTGAAAAGAAAATTTGACTTTCAAACACAAGAATGAGAAGAAGTATGAAAAAGTAAACAACAAAGAGAAGTCATAAGGGACTCACCAAAAGTGAACTGTTTACATTCCTACATGGAAAGACAATATTTGTAACTCTTAAAACTTTTCAATATCTGGGTAGTTGGTGGGATCACACACACACACACACACATACATGTGTGCACGCATACACACATACACACATGCATGCACATACAAAGACAGAGAGCACAGAGTGAATTGAATGGGATGGGACCATATCTTAAAAGAAATTAAGGTAAATGGTGAGAGAGAAAGGTAGAGGGAGGAAAGAGGGTGAAATGGAATGGGGTAAATTATATCTCATTCAAGAGGCAAGCAGGAGACTTTTTAGTGGAGGGAAAAAGAGGAGAGGTGAGAAAAAAAAAAGAAAAACAAGAAGTTTACCCTCATCACATTCGACTAAAGGAAGGAATAAAATGCACCCTCATTTGGTAGGAAAACCTATCTTACAATATAGGAAAGTGGGGGAGAAGGAGATAAGCAAGGGTGGGATGATGGAAGGTAGGGTAATGGGAGGAGGGAGAAATATGAAGTCAACACTCTTGGGGAGGGACAGGATCAAAAGATAGAATAGAAACAATGAGGAGCAGGATAGGATGGAGGGTAATTCAGTTAGTTTTACACAACACGACTATTATGGAAGTAATTTGCAAAACTACACAGATAGGGCCTATATTGAATTGCCTGCCTTCCCAAAGGGAATGGGTGGAGAGGGAGGGATGGGGAGAATTTGGAACTCAAAGTTTTAGGAACAATTGTTTAGTATTGTTGTTGCTACTAGGAAATAAGAAATGCAGTTAAGGGAGAATAGAAAGTCATCTGGCCCTACAGGAGAAAAGAGAAGATGGGGAGAAGAGAAGGGAGGGATGATAGAAGAGAGGGCAGATTGGTGATAGGGAAAATTAGATTGCTTGGTGTATTGGGGTGGGGGGAGCGGATAAAAGGGGAGAAAATTTGGAACCCAAAATTTTGTGAAAATGAATGTAAAAAGTTAAATAAATAAATTTTTATTTCAAAAAAAAAAAAAAAAGAAACCTCAACCCAAGTCATTTCACAGTTCTAATTTGGAGTTTTCTCATATTTAAGATTAGGATTATTTTGAAACTAGTTCTAATTTCACCTAACTATATTATAATTTAGCCAACATATCTCTGTATTATTTACAAATATAGTACTATGATTTATCCAAACAAAATTTATGTATATTTTTTATAAATCTAGAACTCTAATGTCAAACTAATATTGAAAAATTAAATTAGTGCCTTAGTAACTATTTTTGAAGAAGGTGTAATAGTTTTTCATGATCAATATTTCCATTTGTAAATGCTCATTAATAACCATCTTACATTTTGAGATTTTTTGTAAGTGTAGAAATTAAACTCATTGATCAGTAGTATGAAGATTCTTCTTTCTTCCTTTTTGTGAAAATTAGGATATTTTCTTTATTACTCTAATATTCCATGTAGTTTCAAAAATAATCAAATGCAGCTCAGCAAAAATATTTCACTGGTATTTTTGTATCTGAGATTAAGGTTAGCCTAATCCTGGCACTTCGAGTTCATTGAAATCAGCTAGATGTTGGTTTACTTTCTAATTTACTTTGGATTCCCATCCTTTGCTGAACTATTTTCTTTTGTCTTCTATCTAGAAAAAACAGAAACAAAATTCGGTCTTCTATCTAGAAAATTTTCTCACCATTATATCTGCCCCAAGAAAAAGTCCCATTCTCTTTGATCTTTCTCTTGATCTTAAATTACCTAAAATAGAACAAAAGAAAAACCTAAAATATAAAGGTTGTTGCAGTTGTTTTTTCTTCATTGTTTGTCTGCTCAGCTTGCAAGTTTAGCTCATTCTGTGTTTAGTGATCCCCACAGAGGTTTTATAGGATTTAACTAATCTTTCTACTTATCTTCAAAGTATTTACCCTTGCTTAAATTTTCTATACATGACTTAAAAAAAGTCCTGACTTAAAGTGTCCATTGCATATACTAATATGTGTATTCAGAATTTTTTTCTCTGAGAACTTTCCATCCCATGGGATTTCACTTCTCCAGAAGAATATTAGGCCTTTGGATTACACTTCTCTTTTCTTGATTCTTTTGAAATTGGCTTTTAAAATTTCGAGTGCATCACAACTACTCATAACTTTATCCCCTTCAAATATAAATTCTGTGGTATATTGCTTATTTAATTTTAAGATTCCCATAATTCCAACTTAAGCAAACACATTTGTCTTAATTGGTTAAAATTAGTTCCGTTGTAATTTTCTCTGCCTTTTCAAGGAAGAAATTATCATTATGATAATTCAAGAAATCTTAAGCCATTATGCTTTGATAAGAGAGAAAATATCATCAGTGGTTTGGAGAATAAAATTAAACTGGTTATTTTCCTTACCAACTGTTTAAAATCTATTTCTAAACTCATCTTGTAATATGTGTGGGGCATCCCAACTCGTTTTGTAATACTGTATCTCATAACTTTCACACAGGTTAAATAGACAACTACTCACTATTTGCTCTATCTTCCTTATTTCAGTCCACTCTCATCTTGGCACTTCTGTGTCCCCAGAGAAGTATTATGACCACATGATCACATTGTCAGTGTCCTAGAAAAAGTCATGTTGTGTAAAAATACAGCATTCCTCCTCTTCACTTGAGCTCTGGAGCTCCCATAAATATGCTTCTATTATTATTAACAGCAACAACTAAACACTCACAATCACCTATTCAGATCTTAAACACAATTTTTTAGTATTAAGCAAAATAAATTATAATATCATAGGAAGTCACATTTAGTAAAATGAAAATAATGCACAAATCACCATTCACACGTATAGTCACACTATGTCATTCAATTCACTCAGTGTTTGTTAGGGGAAGTGAGCACACACTTTCAGAAACATACCAAGGAAATTCATGAATGAAGTCAACTCATATAATGATGATAATTCACAATTTTGGAACTGTATATTTTGGTGTCATCTCTCTTAAAAATTGAAAATAAAAGTTCCTTCATGAATGCAGCTTCTTGTTTGGACAGATTCTTTTGCTACAATTTGAGTTGATCCATGACTTGCTTGACTAACATATATTAGTGGGTGTGGTTTTTCAACCAAATTGGTGAATTTTCTGTTTTCAAATTCCCATAATTCCAACTTAGGCAACCACATTTATCTTAATTGGTAAAAATTAGTTCCACTGTCATTTAAATGTTTGTTTTCAAGCAGTTCTTCAGTTCAACTGTATTTGCTCCATAGTCCCTCTCAAAAATACCTATGTTCAAATCCACCTTCAGATATGTACTAGCTATGTGATTTTCGTTGATTTACTTAGCCTCTGTCTGCTTCAGTTTCCTTAACTGTAAAATGAGGATGATAGTAATGATACATGCTATCTTTCAAGAGTGTTGTGAGATAATATTTTCAAAGAGCTTAGTATAATACCTGGAACATAGTAAGTGCTTTATGAAAGCATATTTCCTGCCTCCTTCCCTTCCTTCTTTCCTTTCTCCCTTCCTCCTTTCTTTCCTTCCTTCTTGCCTCCTTTTTTCTTTCCTCTCTTACTTCTTCCCTTTTTCCTCCTTCCCTTTCTCCCTCCCTTCCTCATTTCCTTCCTTCCTAAGTTTATATGACATAGTTCTGAAACTTGTCATTTGCCTCCTTCCCTCTCTCCCTCTCCTTCTCCTTCTCCCTGTCTCTCTTCCTTTTATTCATATCCACATCCTGATTGCATGTTCAATGGATGTAGACTCACAAGCATTTCTATAGTGTTTATGTAATGTTGACAAATAGTTGCCTTTATACCTCTAAGTGTAGGGTCATAAAAGAAAATTGTTAGTCTTTTCTTCCACTAACTATTATACTGTTGCATGGCTTCTCACTTATGGTATCTATGTACCCACATTATCATTCTTTAGAGTACTTTAGTTATTTCCTCTTGAAATCATTCGACTTACCCTTTACAGGAAAAGTCTATTATCTAGTACTTATACATGTTTGATGGTCTTTTTTTCCTGTTTTTCCATCATGTTCTCCAGCTTTTCAAGCTTCTTATATAAGTTAAGATTTTCCTCTATGTCCTCACATCAGCTTTTCATCTTTGTTTAATCCTTGAAACACTTATCCTATTCTTTTGAGGATCTCTTCATTCTCCCTAATAACCTAAAGAGTAAAGATGTATTATTTCATCTTTTCAACATTCTCTTCTAGGAAAAAATCCAACTTGCACTTTCTGCATAGATAAGTATAACTTGTTGCCAGTAGAAACATAACTGCAAAATTTACTTTGTGGATCATTGAAATATCCCCCTTGCCTTCCATCCTTTCTTCAAATACACACATGGACACACACACACCTGGATGTATATAAATATGTTATATATGTAATTATTGGAGCCACCAGGACTTCTCAGTTCAATCAATCAATCAGAAGAACAAATTAGGTATGGACCTAGATATTTCCACTGAATCAATAAAACAGTCAAAAACTTTTCAACTAGATGTGACAAGAAGTGGATTGGGATTGTCTAAAGAAGCATAGTCACAGGCGGAGCCAAGATGGCGGAGTAGAAGGCCGCACGTTTATGAGCTCTGAAACCAAAGCCCATAGAATTAATGTAAAAAGAGTCCCCCATAGCTTCTGGGTGAATACGAGGTGTGCAGAAGCAGAGTGGAAGAGATTTCCGTTCCAGGGAGCCCTGAAGACCTGTCCCCAGGGTCCGGCTCGCCCTGGAAAGTAAACCCGACCCCCAGTGCTTCCCTGGCCGAGGCCGCAGAGAAGCTGATCCGAGCAGGCTTCAGAGACGGAAGCTCCCGCACCCGGGAAAGTCCCTCCGCCCACAGAAGCTACAGGTCAGTGAGAAAGAAAGCCGGGCTGAAGGAGAGGGGAAGCGGGGCATCTCCGTGACTCGGGCCCCCTCGGGAGGAAGCGGCGGCGGCAGGGACGGGGGCAGGAAGCGGCGGAGGGAGAGGTGTGGGCGGAGGCTGAGGTGGCAGTGGACCGGGACCCAGGAATCCCCCAGCGGCAGACAGGATCTTCATTACGGAAGATTCCTGCATAAAACCGGACTGAGCTGAGCCTGGGAGACGGCCCTGCCCCCACCCCGCTCTGTTGCTGAAAGCTTCTGCTCAGGACCCCCAGGGGAGCTGAGATTGGGAGGCGGGCCCCCCACCCCGCCCCCACCCACTCCATTCCTGAAAGTCTCTGCATAAAACCCCCGAGGGATCAGAGTCTCGGAGGCAGCCCTGGCCCCACCCCAGCACCTGAACTAAAGCTCCCTGATTGACAGCCGCCAGGAGGAAAGCCCATTTAAATCTCAGAGGCCAAGCACTAGCTGGGCGGATCCAGGCGGGGGTGGAAAGGAATCTCAGAAGTCAAGTAACTGGCTGGGAAAATGCCTAGAAAAGGGAAGAAAAATAAGACTTTAGAGAGTTTTTTCCAACAAATGCAAATGATCCCGACCCTCGGATCTGACGAAGATGAGGACGTATTCTTGCCATCAGGGAAAGACGTGGAGGGCAGGGCCTCAGTACCCCAGACACCCCAGGGGGGTGGTGGGTGGGCTCAGGCCCTGGAAGAGCTCAAAAAGGATTTTGAAAAGCAAGTTAGACAGGTGGAGGAAAAACTGGGAAGAGAAATGTCAGAGATGCAACAAAAGTATGAAAACCGGGTCAATACCTTGGTAAAGGAGACCCAAAAAAATGCGGAAGAAATTAACACCTTGAAAAATAGGCTCACCCAATTGGCAAAGGAGGTTCAAAAAGCCAATGAGGAGAAGAATGCTTTCAAAAGCAGAATGAGCCAAATGGAAAAAGAGGCTCAAAAGCTCCCTGAATTTTATAGCTCTCTCAAAATTAGAATGGAACAGATGGAGTCTAATGACTTTATGAGAAACCAAGAAATCACCAAACAAAACCAAAAGAACGAAAAAATGGAAGAGAATGTGAAATATCTCATGGGAAAAACAACTGACCTGGAAAATAGATCCAGGAGAGACAATTTAAAAATTATGGGACTACCTGAAACTCATGATCAAAAAAAGAGCCTAGACATCATCTTCCATGAAATTATCAAGGAAAACTGCCCTGACATTCTAGAACCAGAGGACAAAATAAGTATTGAAAGAATCCATCGATCACCACCTGAAAGAGATCCAAAAAGAGAAACTCCTAGGAACATTGTGGCCAAATTCCAGAACTCCCAGCTCAAGGAAAAAATCTTACAAGCAGCTAGAAAGAAACAATTCCAGTACTGTGGAAATACAATCAGGATAACCCAAGATCTAGCAGCTTCTACATTAAGGGATCGAAGGGAGTGGAATAGGATATTCCAGAAGGCAAAGGAACTAGGACTCAAACCAAGAATCACCTACCCAGCTAAACTGAGTATAATACTTCAAGGGAAAAAATGGTCTTTCAAAGAAACAGAGGACTTTCAATCATTCTTGATGAAAAAACCAGAGCTGAAAAGAAAATTTGACTTTCAAACACAAGAATGAGAAGAAGCATGAAAAAGTAAACAGCAAAGAGAAGTCTTAAGGGACTTACCATGAGTGAACTGTTTACATTCCTACATGGAAAGACAATATTTGTAACTCTTAAAACTTTTCAGTATCTGGGTAGTTGGTGGGACCACACATACACATGTACACGCATGCACACACATATACACATGCACACACATACAGAGATAGAGAGCACAGATTGAACTGAATAGGATGGGACCATACCTTAAAAGAAACTAGGGTAAATGGTGAGAGAGAAATGTAGGGGGAGGGAAAGGGAAGGCGGTAACTATATGTCATTTAAGAGGCAGGTAGGAGTTTTTCTTAGTGGAGGGAAAAAGAGGAGAGCTGAGGAAAAAAAAAAAAAAAAACAAGAAGTTTACCCTCATCACATTTGACTAAACGAAGGAGTGAAATGCACACTCATTTTGGTATGAAAACCTATCTTACAGTATAAGAAAGTGGGGGAGAGGGAGATGTTGCAAGGGGGGGGGATGATGGAGGGGAGGGCAAAGGGAGGAGGGAGCAATTTGGGGTCAACACATTGGGAGGGACAGGATCAAAGGACAGAGGAGAAACAATGAGGGGCAGGTTAGGAGAGATGGTAATCCAGTTAGTCTTGCACAAAGCGACTATCAGGGAGGTCATTGGCAAATCTACACAGATATGGCCTATATTGAATTGCCTGCTGTCCCAAGGGGAATGGGTGGGGAGGGAGGGATGAGGAGAATTTGGAACTCAAAGTTTTAGGAACAACTGTTTAGTATTGTTGTTGCAACTGGGAAAGAAGACATACAGTTAAGGAGGAATAGAAAATCATCTGGCCCTACAGGAGAAAAGAGAAGATGGAGACAAGAGAAGGGAGAGATGACAGAAGAGAGGGCAGATTGGAGATAGGGAAAATTGGATTGCGTGGGGTATTGGGGTGGGGGGAGGGGATAAAAGGGGAGAAAATTTGGAACCCAAAAATTTGTGAAAATGAATGTAAAAAATTTAAATAAATAAATTAATTAAAAAAAAAGAAGAAGAAGAAGCATAGTCACAACTTACATGTTGCACACAAAACAGTGAAGCACCTTGCTACCCAGGACGTTAGTGTCTGGCATTCTAGAAATAACATTAGGGTAGTCAACTTGTTGAGAGGGAAATGACTGGGGGTGGGGCAAAAGAAGAGACAGTTACTATCTCATTTTCTCTAAGTTCCTCCCCATGGACTGAAAAGTTACCTTGTAAAGCCTGTAGGGGTAAAGAATTTGAACTTTTTATCAGCATGATATAAGAGTTTCTGATGGTGATAGGATCATAGATTTAGGACTAAAAGGCACATTAGAATACATTAAAGTTACCTCATAAATATTCTAGATGTTTCAGGTTATTTTACATGATTAAAGTCTTATATTGAAACTAAGAGCTTTGGACCATCCTATATATGGAAATAAACTTAAAAAATAAAGATTATATAGCTACATATAGGTAAAGACTGATATAGATTAGATTGGAACTCTGGTCCTTGGATTCTAAGATAGTGCTTAGAATCACTGCACCATAGTGCTTCATTATTGTCACCCTCAAAGAGTTCACTAATATTGAGTTACAAAAATAGTTGAGAGATTGATCTGGGTTAGTGATAGATAATTCATAACAAAAGAAGCATTTAGGATAGGTAATGTAGAGAATAGGGCACTGAACATGGAGTTAATAAGATCTGAATTTGATTCTTGCCTCAGACACACAACCAGCTATGTGACCCAGCTAAAGTAAATCTCTCTCAGCTTTTCTCATCTGAAAAATGTGAATAATAATAGCACTAATATCCCAGGTTTTTGGGAAGACCACCAGTGATTTCATAGTGTGATAACACACTTAAAGCATTTTCTAAACCTTAAAGCATTATATAAATGCTAGGAAGTATTACTGTATCATATCATTTCATGTCATATTTTATTACATTGTATCACGTTGCATCACATCATGCTATTTCATATCATATCATATTGTATCACATTCTGTGGTATGGTACGTATAATATGGTACAGCATGATAGGGTATGATATAGCATGGTATGGTATCGTATTGCATGCTATTGAATTACATTATATTACATTGTATTACTATATAATGGCAGAACGAGTAAAGAATAGTAACTTATTTTCCATCATAAAAAAAAAAGGATTCTCAGCCTGAAATTTCAAGTGGCATTTGAATAATACAATCCATAGTAACACCTATCCTCACTGGATCCCAGCTTGGTCACATTTACTACCCTACAATCTTCTTTTGGTCTAGGAATTTTGGCATCTTTGACTCTTTAAGTACGCCTTAACCTTTTAAGTCAAGTAGAAGGTGTACTTGTCAGATGGAATGAAATGATCTGTGATGTCTCTGTGAGAGGTGGAAAAATACAGGGCAAATTAGCTAAATACTGATTAATAGATCTTTGGGGGAAAACACTGATTTTGTACCATTATTAACATAGGTATACTTTTCCTCCCCAACATAATTTTGATAGTTTTAGAAGTGTATTAATTCAAAACAATATGTACTCATACACATCTTCTAGCATGATAACAGCCTAACTAAAAATAGTGTACTATAATCAAATAGACATACTTGATCACTTCATGAATACCTCCAATTGAGCATACAACAACACTACATCTGTCATTCTGACCTTTTAAGTGGGTACTGGAAAATGTCATGTCTTACCCACACAGCATATTCTACGCACACTGAACTGTACAACAGTATTTAAGCTTTGGACAAACAAGGACAATCTGTCAGGCCAGCTGTTCAAACTTCTCTTTCATCTAGCAAACAAAATATATGAGATGATATGATGATGAAGTCTCATTTGTACAGACAGTGGACACATTCCCCATTCTCCCTTTGAACATGAACCATGACTTGGAGATCATGTTCTAGAAATACTATAGTGCCTAATACAGGAACTTTTATATACAATATGTTCAATATTACCCTTATCTTATCTTAATTTCACTTGGCAAAATTATAGCTTTAAAATTTAAGAATTAGTAATCTTATTTTTGTACATAGTATGCTAATTTTGGATGTCCTATGTGACACTTCTCATGTGCAATGTCCCGTAGAAAGTATGGCATTAAAGTGAGAAGGTTAAAGCAAATGCTCTTTCAGAGACAAGAGTATATCTGAGTGTTGGCTAGTCTGTCACTTTGTAAGTAGTCTCAGTCAATGGGAATTAAGTCTGTGTTTTTACAAGGTATCCGAGGCAGAGTGTAAACAATGTTTACCCATACGTGTTCTAGAATACATACATATATACTCATATATATGTGCGTATATACATAAATAAGCAAATCAGTGTATGTCCATCTATATGTATATATATATATATATATATATATATATATATATATGTGTGTGTGTATAAAACACATATACACGAGAAAACATATGAAGATGGCGGAGTAGAAGGACGCACATTTACGAGCTCCGAGCCCACAACCCATGGAATTGAGGTAAAAGGAGATCCCCATAAATTCTGAATCTCTGCAGGGGGTGCATAAACATAGGGGAAGAGATTTCCGTACCACTGAACCCTGGAGAGCCGTTCCCGGGGTCCATCGCACTGCGGAAAGCGGACCCCACCCCCACCCCTGGCCGCGGCCCCAGAGAAGCTGACCCGAGCAGGCTTCAGAGAGGGAAGCTCCGGGGGAAGCTCTGGCAGCCAGGAAAGTGCCTCCGCCCACAGAAGCTACAGGTCAGTAAGAAAGAAGGCTGTGCTAGGGGAGGGGAGCGGAGCCCCTCCGTGACTCGGGCCCCCTCGGGAGGAAGCGGAGGCGGCAGAGACGGGGGCAGGAAGCGGCGGAGGCAGAGGCGTGGGCGGCGGCTGAGGCGGCAGCGGCCCGGGACTCAGGAATCCCCCAGCAGCAGGTAGGATCTTCAATACTGAAGGTCTTTCCAACCTGAGGGAGCTGAGCCGGGGAGACGGCCCTGCCCCCACCCTGCTCTACTGCTGAACGCCTCTGAATAAAACCCCCAAGGGAGCTGAACATAGGAGGCGGGGCCCCCCACCCCGCCCCCACCCGCTCCGTTCCTGAAAGTCTCTGCAGAAAGCCCCTGAGGGATCGAACTTAGGAGACGGCCCTGCCTCCACCCCTGCGCCAGAACTAAAGCTTGCCTCCGGAAAGCGTATTTGAATCTCAGAGGCCAAGCACTAGCTGGGCGGATCCAGGCGGGGGTGGAAAGGAATCTCAGAAGTCAAGTAACTGGCTGGGAAAATGCCTAGAAAGGGGAAGAAAAATAAGACTTTAGAGAGTTTTTTCCAACAAATGCAAATGATCCCGACCTTCGGATCTGATGGCGAGGACGAGAAACGTATTTTTCCCATCAGGGAAAGACGTGCAGGGTGGGGCCTCAGTACCCCAGACACCCCAGGGGGGTGTTGGGTGGGCTCAGGCCTTGGAAGAGCTTAAAAAGGATTTTGAAAAGCAAGTTAGACAGGTGGAGGAAAGACTGGGAAGAGAAATGACAAAGATGCAAGAAGAGTATGAAAAAAAGGTCAATATCTTGGTAAAGGAGACCCAAAAAAATGCTGAGGAAATTAACACCTTGAAAAATAGGCTCACTCAATTGGCAAAAGAGGTTCAAAAAGCGAATGAGGAGAAGAATGCATTCAAAAGCAGAATGAGCCAAATGGAAAAAGAGGCTCAAAAGCTCACTGAATTTAATAGTTCTCTCAAAATTAGAATGGAACAGATGGAGTCTAATGACTTTATGAGAAACCAAGAAATCATCAAACAAAACCAAAAGAACGAAAAAATGGAAGAGAATGTGAAATATCTCATGGGAAAAACAACTGACCTGGAAAATAGATCCAGGAGAGACAATTTAAAAATTATGGGACTACCTGAAAGCCATGATCAAAAAAAGAGCCTAGACATCGTCTTGCATGAAATTATCAAGGAAAACTGTCCTGACATTCTAGGACCAGAGGGCAAAATAAGTATTGAAAGAATCCATCGATCACCACCTGAAAGAGATCCAAAAAGAGAAACTCCTAGGAACATTGTGGCCAAATTCCAGAACTCCCAGTTCAAGGAAAAAATCTTGCAAGCAGCTAGAAAGAAACAATTCCAGTACTGTGGAAATACAATCAGGATAACCCAAGATCTAGCAGCTTCTACATTAAGGGATCGAAGGGCGTGGAATAGGATATTCCAGAAGGCAAAGGAACTAGGACTCAAACCAAGAATCACCTACCCAGCTAAACTGAGTATAATACTTCAAGGGAAAATATTGTCTTTCAATGAAACAGAGGACTTTCAGTCATTCTTAATGAAAAGACCAGAGCTGAAAAAAATTTGACTTTCAAACACAAGAATGAGAAGAAGCATGAAAAAGTAAACAGCAAAGAGAAGTATTAAGGGACTTACCATGAGTGAACTGTTTACATTCATACAGGGAAAGACAATATTTCTAGCTCTTAAAACTTTTCAGTATCTGGGTAGTTGGTGGGACCACACATACACATGTACATGCATGCACACACATACACACATGCATTCACATACAGAGACAGAGAGCACAGATTGAACTGAATAGGATGGGACCATACCTTAAAGGAAATTAAGGTAAATGGTGAGAGAGAAATGTAGTGAGAGGAAAGAGGGGGAAATGGAAGGGGGTAACTATATGTCATTTAAGAGGCAAGTAGGAGATTTTTTTGGTGGGGGGAAAAAGAGGAGAGCTGAGAAAAAAAAAAAAAAAAACAAGAAGTTTACCCTCATCACATTTGACTAAACGAAGGAGTGAAATGCACACTCATTTTGGTATGAAAACCTATCTTACAGTATAACAAAGCGGGGGAGAAGGAGATATTGCAAGGGAGGGGATGATGGAAGGGAGGGCAAAGGGAGGAGGGAGTAATTGAAAGTCAACACTTGGGGAGGGACAGGATCAAAAGACAGAAGAGAAACAATGAGGGGCAGGTTGGGAGGGATGGTAATTCAGTTAGTCTTACACAACACGACTATCAGGAAGGTCATTTGCAAAGCTACACAGATATGGCCTATAATGAATTGCCTGCCGTACCAAATGGAATGGGTGGGGAGGGAGGGATGGGGAGAATTTGGAACTCAAAGTTTTAGGAACAATTGTTTGGTATTGTTGTTGCAACTAGGAAAGAAGACATACAGTTAATGAGGAATAGAAAGTCATCTGGCCCTACCGGAGAAAAGAGAAGATGGAGATGGGGGAGGGGAGGGATGGCAGAGGAGAGGACGGATTGGGGATAGGGAGGATTGGATTGCTTGGGGTGTTGGGGTGGGGGGAGGGGAGAGAGGGGGAGAGGGTTTGGAACCCAAGGATTTGTGAGAATGAATGTAAAGAGCTAAATAAAAAAAACACATACACATATATACATATCATAGATTTGCAAAATGGTTTTCCATTATTTATGCATATGCATATATGTATATATTTGGGGGCATCTGTGTGGCACCATGTACAGAGTTCCAGACCTGGCATCAAGAAGATTTACCTTCCTAAGTTCAAGTTCAAGTCTAGCTTCATTAACTTATTAGTTGTGCGTCCATGGGTAAATAACATAACCTTGTTTGCCTCAGTTTTCTTCATATGTGAAATGACTGGGGAAGGAAATGGCAAACCACCCAAATATTTTGCCAAAAAAATCCCATATTGGGTCATGAAAGCTGAACATGACTGAACAACAACAGAAATATCTATAGATGTAGATGATTCAAAGATGACGGAGACAAGTATATATATATATATACACACACATATATGAACATATATACATATGAACATATATACATATGAACATATATGCATATGAGCATATGAACATATATACATATGAACATATGAATATATACATATGAACATATATACATATATCCATATGAACATATATGCATATGAACATATGAACATATATACATATGAACACATATACACATATATACATATGAACACATATATACATATATACATATATAGGAACAGATATAGATAGTTGCTTGAATATAGATATATACAAACATGTGTGTATATATCTCTATATCTCTAAAATGCATATGCATACCCAGAGGCATACACGGACACATACGGGTGTGTGTAAGATTAGAGGGAGGGATGAAGGAGAGATGAGAGCTAGCTAGCTATCTAGCTAGGTACCGATTTCCTCATCTACGGATGAAGGAGTGAGAAGCAGCTGTTCTCTATGTGTCCTTAACAGGTTTCTTTATAAAAACAAATATTCTTTCAGATGGTGTCAAATGGAGCAATTAGCATGACTCTTCCTGTGGAATAGAACAATCTTTGTTTATTTTTACAAATTTTTACAAATGAAGAATCTTTACTAAGAATTAATTTTCCCTCCATGATATTTAAGGTAACAAAACTTATTTGGGAGGGATTGAAGATTCCATTAGCAAATGATTTTAATGCAGGCCTTGGGTATAAGGTATAATCAGTTAATCATTCAATAAACATTTAATAACTGCCTACCATGTGCCAAGTACTGTGCTGAGTGCTATGTTGCTAGGTATTATAATAAAATCACATTATTAAAGGTAGTTTTTATAGAGTATATTTCTATGATATTCAAGCCTTCTTTTCTTTTTAGTTTTGTCTTTGTGTGTGTGTCCAATATTTAGTTATTCTTTCACATAGTAACAACTTCATAAATGCTGAAGGATTTCTTCAAAAATCTCAATGTACATGATATTAAGCCTAAAATTAGGAGGACCTATGTTCAAATTAAATAATTACGAGCCATGTGACCTTGGGCAAGTCACTTTGCCAGATAAGAATAGTACCTACCTCACAAAGTTGTTGTGATGGTCAAAGGAGATAATTTTAAACAGTTTAGCAACATACCTGTAAGTTATCAAGTGCCTTGTAAATACTTATTCTCTTACCCTCTACATATAAGCTATACCATTAAGTAAGCAAATACACTATAACAATGATTTGTAATATAACTTTGAGAATTTGGCTTTAATATATAACAAATACACATTTATAGAATAAAAGGAATCAATCAGGATTGTCCACACTACTGGTAGTTGGCATTGTGAATAAGATCCTTGAATAAGAAATTGAGTAGAAGTAATCTACTCTGACCACTGTACTTTGTGAATCAGGAAAACTGAGACAGAAATAACTTGCCAAAAGTTGTAAAATGGATTAAGTAGCCAAATCAAGATATGAACCCAAATTTTATTAGTTCCCATGTTCAGTGTGCTTTCCTTTATATAATGCTTTCTGTATGTATTTTTCTTCAAGTAAAAAAATATTAGTTTTAATTGAGTTTAAATAGGCAAGGGAAAAATCTGATTATAAACAAAAGCTTTCTGTATTACTAATCATTACCAATGCTGCTTATGGTTTTCTTTCAGTTTCCATTACTTATAATAAAGTGAATCAATACATATTTAATGATAAATCACTTCCATAAGTTATTTTATGACAAATACATTTATTTCTTCCACATTATAATTTACCCCATCATGGTTTCAATATACAGGGGGTTGGCATAAGAAAATAAATGGGAATTTTTTAAGAGTTTTGCAGAAGTCTCAGAAGATACACAAAGGTCAGGAGATGATATAGGTTTAGAAAGTCAGAAATGCATAAAATATATGTAAACCATTGTATAATATAGCTTGTGCTCAAATAACTTATCCTAAATTTTACAATAAGGTGCTGTAAATATCCCATAAAAGAAAAAAGTCAAACTTCTCTGGTACAAAGGAAATGCCAAAAAAATTCACATTTTAGAGACTGAGACAATATGCCCCCAAATTCCATGATGTGGAAAGAAAAACTGTAGTGAATTTCAATTTCAATTTGAATGTTAACTGTGTAAGGAAAATTGTGAAATGTGAAAATTAGATTGACCTGTTTTTGTTGACAATTTTGATTTTCTGAATGTTAATATGTTACCATTTTGTGTGTGTGTATATATATATCTGTCTCTCTATCTTGTGAGAACTTGCAAGATCTTATAATATTTCAATGAGAACATGCATAGCAACGCTCCTTTAGAATATGTTCTATAGAACTTGATTTAGAATATTTTGACATTGTCTTTCAATAGGCATTTATCTACTTCTATCCATGATTAATTTCAACAAACCTACAGATCTTCATGAAATGTATGGGCAATCAATTATAATTCAGGAATAAAATGAAAATTTCCTTTTAGAGTAAATTTTGGCCTAACATAATTCTTTATTCAAGCAAATAATATTTTTTTTCTAAAATAATTTCCCTTTCAGGGAATTAGATGTTTAATACTAATTTGCTCATTTGTAAAAGTCTAGTTATAAGTACAAAATTTAGTAGAATCTCATTTTCACAAAATCCTACTCCAATTCATCATTATATTACAGGTCTGTGTGTTCTTAAAGATTCTATGAGTAGAGATTAAGCTCCAGTTGTTTACTCTATGATGCAAAGACTTGCAGTGTAAAGCCAATAACATTACAGTGAGTGCTTTCTGCGAAGTAGTTAGGCTAAGTTCAGAGAACTTTGTCACCATTACCCAATCTATTTGGATATGACAACCCACAAAACAAAGGACCTTCAGTCCTACAAATCTGACTCCTATAATGAAGGTGATGAACACCAGCATATCAGCTGTAGAATGCTAGCCACCTCACTTTTTGATGATATAAAAATTTGCTTATTGGTGGTACAAACATGTAAACTTTATCCTATCATCAACACATGGACACAGTAATGTCAGAACTGAATCATCTTCTTTAAATTTCTCTACAAAGTAACATGGGTGAAAAATGAAGTTGTGGGTAAATGAAAGGGCAATTGCAAGTCTATCTTAGAAAGGACCAATAAGGGGCTTTATAGAATCACAAACTTTAAAAACTGAAAGGGATATCAGTGACCTTCCAACCTATCATGTACACAGAAAGAATTTCCATCATGGCAAATCTGATAAGTAAAGATGTTCTCTTTGGGCATCTCTGCCAAGAGCAGGAATAGTCACCATTTCTTGAGGAAGTTCATTCCATTTTTGAGCATCTCTAATTAGCTGAATTATTTTACTGACATCAAATCTCTCAATTTGCCTCTTCCAAGTATATACACTGCTTCTGGTTATGCCTTATGAGGCCAAATAGCACAGATCTAATCCTTCTTGCATATGTTACACTTTGTAATGCATAAAGACAACTACCATGTCCTCTTTGAGCTTTATTCAGTCTAAATATTACCAGTTCCTTCAACTGATCCTCCTATGTCGTGGATTCAAGGAACTCACTACTCTGGTTGAACTTCTCTGTACATCCACTAGCTTATCAATGTCCTTACACTGAAATGTCCAGAACAGAACACAATATTCCTTCTGGTATCTGATGAGGACAGAGCACAATAGAACAGCAACCTCTTTATTTCTAAGTACTGCAGTCAAATGCAGTCAAATATTACATTTGACTCTTTTAAAACAAGATTTCACATTACTGAATCACAGTGAGTTCACAGGATACTAAAATTCTTAGGGTTATTTTTTGAGTGTTAGTTTTGTTTGTTTTTAGGAAAACATCTATATAGCCACGATTCCCCAGTATTTCACTCATGAAGTCAATTTTTGTATGCAAATAAAAGATCTTGGATTAATTCCATTGAATTTAATCTCTTAAAATTATGTTTGATGCTCCATCAATTTATGACTTTTTCAACCTTTATTTTTCAATGTGTTAACTATTCCTCCCAACTTTAAGCCATGAACAGTTTCACTGAACATGTTATTATCTATGTCACTGATAAAAAAAAATGTGAAAGAGTTTAGGGCCAAGCACAAATTCCTGCATACTACATTGGAGATGCCTCCTAAGGTGATATTGAATAACTACTCTTTGAATCTTGTCATTCAGGTAATTTTAAATCTCTCTAATTGTTATGTCTAGTACACATCTCTCCTTATCTGCTACATGAAAATTATGTGAGATAATTTATTAAAAAGCTATGCTAAAGTTTGACATTCTATAGAGATAGAATCCCCCTTATTGACTAATATAGTAACTCTATGAAAAAGAAAATTATGAATATAAAGCAAAGAAGGAAAATTATAGAACAATATCATTCATGAATATTTTATTTTTAAATGCATATATAAAATTCTAGAATTAGTCCAAGAATTAGATTTTCATAATGGGTCCTCAACATTATTATAATAATAAGGTGAATTATGAGATAGCAATGAAATCATCTGTAATTATGAAGATATTGTCACGCAATTAACTCTGAAAAGTCCTACCTGAAATCACCTTCCCTTGAGTTATTATGTGGAATTTAAGCAGGACATTGTGCAAGGATTAGTTGCATATACTTTGGGAGGTAGGGGAAAATTCAATGAATTTATCTTTTAACAACTTTCTGAAAGAATTATTTGAAGTAGGTTCCTTCACTTTTCCTCTTTCATTTGTAGTTAGGATTACTGAGTCTATAGAGTACAGTGGCTAGCTACTCACTACTGGGTTATAACTATAGGTATTGATGATGTGCACTGCACTTTTTCTGACACTTCAGTATTACCAGCCTTCAGCTTTGGTTGAAACCTAGCTTCACAACACGGTAAGAAGGCTCTCCCATTTTCAATGTCATTGGTTCCTCAGATCCATATCAGCATCCAGTAATGCTCCTCATAGCTCCAGGGGAGGATTTCCTCCACAGAAGGAGAAAAAGTATATACACAACATACAAACATGAATAACATATAAAAAAGATCATTTATTTCCACTTGCCCCCAAAATTGAATGCTGACATGTATATATACACACACATATGTATATATACACACACATAATTCATTAAAATCACTACTAGTACAATATTGTAGGAATCTAATATTCAAGTCTAATTGTGGCATACATGTTTTTTATTTGTTTGTTTTTGTTTTTTGGTAAGTCAGCTAATTAATCAGTTTGTATTTCACCTCACAGAGCACAATCTGACCACATCACCCAGCACGATTCTTTTCCTAACATTCTCATTCTTTTCCTGATGCAGACCATTTATTTGCCATCAGTGGTGGAGGGTGCATCTTCCAGCACTGACTCAAAGAGGGAGGCAAAGGTAGCCAGAGAATCCATTGCAGAAGCACATAGATTTTCATGTGTTCACATGTGGAGAGGGTTTTTTAGAACTCTGAGGTAGTAAAAAACATTGTTTCTCCCCCATTTCTCATTGTCCATCACCTCTTTTCTTCTATGAAGGAGCAGACAAAGAGGGTTATCATCTAGCATCTCTTGTTTTGTCAAGTAAAACCCTGAGCCTTTTCATCTGTCATAAAGGTTGGGAACAATTAAGAAACCACTTGGTTTAGCAACTAAATGTCATTCTAGAGTATCAAAAAGTCTTCTAAGTGTTGGTCCACCCTCCGTATAGCAATTATTTTGAAAAAGACTCTTTTATAAGATTCTTAAAATAGTCTCCTCAAGTAGGCTTAGCATTTTCTCTTCGACTATAAACAGCTGAGCCTCCATCTCCAATTATTAGATAAAAATAACATGATACACAGATTAGGAGGCAGATGGAACCAGAATAAATTAACAGTGTTGTAACTTTCACTTAAAGACTATTTAATTGACAAAATGTATCAAGTACTAGTAGTTTAGAAAAGTGTACTTGGTACTTAGGAGAACATTTTTTAAAATAATCATATTAGGATGTAACAAAAAAACCACTCTATAGAATCAATAGATCTGAGGTAAAATTCTTTCCATCATTTATCTGAGTGATCTTGAGCAAGTGATTTAACAAGCTTTTACTTCAGTTTTCTCATCTATTTAAGGTGTATATGAGCGTGTGTGTGTGTGTGTGTGTGTGTGTGTGTGTATTAACTAGATGGTCCTGGAATGTTTTTCATTTACTTATCTATGATTCAATTATTATATACAGAGTTACATAACATATTTTGGATTGTAGATCTTGCAAAAATAATTTCCATACTCTACTTGGTGAGTGCAATTTGTGCTGCATAGATAACTTATGAAAGTCAATTAATATTGGCTCTTATATAAGTAGATTTAGTCAAATCACATCCCAATGAAATGTTAATACTTCACTTTGGATTGATTACTTAGGCTTCTGTATTGAAATACTCATTTTTCCCAAATGGATTTAGAGCAAGAATAGTATAGTAAATTATCTTCTTGCCAAATACTTCTCCTCAGGCTTTCCATTCTTTTTGATAATGTATATTATTACAATTCCTATTCTAGCATATCTGAAGGCCATGTATAATCTGCCAAATAAGTGTTATGCAATATTCACATAATAAATAAAAGTGTTAGGTCACACACAAAAGCTATCAATGGTATACTCAGACAACTTTTAAAATTATAATTATTAAAAAAACAACAAATTATGCAATCATCTTCAGACTTTCAGATAAATGAGAATTTTTCTTCCTCAAAAAAAGTTACAATATCCTACTTTGTTTCCTGACAACAATTTATGCATGGTTATTGAGTGTAGTGCCAATGTGAAATTCACAGCACCCACAATGTCCATGAATATCCCCGCATAATTCAGAATGATGAAATACAACAGACTCTCCACATAGGAGGCAGAACCAAAACATTTATTCAGACCCAAATCCATCACAGCAGTAAAAAACTATACATAATAACAATGCAGAGAACAACACCATCCCTAAGTCTTCCCACTGCTAGACTTCCCACAAACCAGCTCCATTAAACAAATCACAAGCAGACTCTCTTAAGCAAAATCACAAACAAGCTTTCACTCACGCAAGTCATGCTCAGCTCTCTGCATCCTTCCTAGCACTGACTGATATCAAGACTAACTTTCTCTCAACTCTACTCTAGCTCTGCCTCTTCCTGCTCCACCCATTCAGTAAACTCTCACCACAGACTCCAAGTGACTCAGACTCATATCACCCAGGCAGGCCACATGGACATATTAATGAATGAGAAAGATCTTCCATTTTAAATTACCATTGCATTGGGTTACTGTGAACAGAGGTCAATTAATAAAAATATTAGTGTAGCTAAAAGCTCAGTGAGACATGCCTTAAAACTCTTTTGTAATTATCATAGCCTAAATATTCCTGTAGATTATGTTTTGGATAATGCAAGTAAAAATTAAAGAAACATATACTTACTCCCTCCTTTGGTCCCCACCCTTGGAATTTGAGTATTACTGGCCAAGTTCACAAAACACTTTCTTCTTCTACCTGAGTGTTCCCATTCTCTACCCACTAACCTTCAATCTACCATTTCAGAGAATATTTTTTCCTGAATAGAAATGGAACATGGAGAGAACCATCTAGGGGGATACATGCTAACAACTCTTCCAAAAAGAAATGCTTAATGGGTCACTTTAATCCAAGGGAAATCAAAAACTCTAAATATTCTGCCTTAGAAATCTTAACTGATATTAGTAAATAAAAATAAATCATCTTTCATTTGAATCAAGTCCCCAGTTAGGAGAAAGTCTAGCAATTTGGGAAAAAGCCTTAAACTTTTCTCCTTTTCTTTCCTTCTTTGTAAAAAAAAGTATATATTTATATACACACATACATATATATATATATATAATATGTATGTTTCATATATATTCATATACATATATATGCATATATTCCTATTTCAAAATCATTAAATTAACTCTCTTATTTCTTCCTTCCCTTTACTAAAAATTAATCACAAATCATGAACAATGAAGATCAATTGGGTTTTATGTAGTTGGGAAAAAATAAACTTCATCAGCACAATTATAAAGGCAACTTTGAAGCATAAAGAGGGAAGATGGGGAGTCATGTTACTAAAACTTTTCATCTGAGAGGTGTAGAAGGTAGTCATCCTTGAATCTTTTCCAGGTACATATTCTACTTCAATGTCCTAGTAAGTGGAGATAGCTGTTGATGAGGAAAACTAATTCCATATCCAGTTTCTTCTCCTTCAATCCAGTTTCTCCTTTCTTTCTATGTTCTCGTTTGTTCTAGTATTTTCCAAGTCAGATAAAAAAAAGAAAACTAAAACAGAACAAAACAATTATGTCCATTTGGAGTTCACAGTTGATATAGCTACCTTATTGCATGAAAGTCATTTGTAGTTAAAATCTATGTCCAAAAGTTATTAAACTAGAAAAGTCAATAAACAGTATAGAATTTCTGATACAGTTATACTACTAATATGCATATTACCCAAATAAGTCAAAGACTTATGTATGCAAAAATATTTACTTCTTATATGTTTTAAAACTGTGTCAAAGAATTAAAAAGAAAGTGGAATCCTATTTCCTGAGAAAATTGTGGCATATGGTTATAATGGACTATTATTCCCCCCTATGAATTCAGGGAAATTTGGGAAGATTTTGATGAGATAATGGTTACAAGAAATAATCATAACCAAGAAAAATATTTACAAAATGACCTCAAATATTCATAAAGAAAATGATATTGGGAGGCTTCAGATTTTGTATAAATACAGCAAACAATCTTGACTTAAAAGAAAGGTTGGTGAAGTATACTACAACCTTCTTAGTGGAAAAATTGTCTAGAGGTAGGAAATAAAGCACAATTTTCAGACAAAACCAATATATTAACATGTTTTGCTTAACTCTCCTCATGTTTTCTAAGGAAAAGTTGGTTATTATGTTTTTTTTTTCTTTTTGAGGGAGAAGAGTTCATTGGAAAGTAATGTAAACATAAACATTTATCAAAAACTGTTTTTTAAAAGATCTAGTGGCTATTTTCCAAAACAAATATTTCTAAAAACTTATCATATGTCTATTGATTAGAGGGAAGCAAATCAAAACAATTCTGAGGTACTACATGACACCTTTCAGATTGGCTAACATGACAGAACAGGCAGATGATAAATGTTGGAGAAGATGTGGGAGAGTTGAAACACTAATTCATTGCTGGTGGAGCTGCGAGCTGATCCAATCATTCTGGAGAGCAATTTGGAACTATGCCCGAAGTGCTACAAAAATGTGCATACCCTTTGAGCCAGTAATATCACTTCTAGGACTGTATCTCAAAGAGATCAGAAAAATGGGAAAGGGTCCCACATGTACAGAGATATTTATAGCAGTTCTCTTAGTGGTGGCCAAGAACTGGAAATCAAGGGGATGCCCATCAAATGGGGAATGGTTGAACAAGTTGTGGCATATGAATATAATGGAAATTTTCTGGTAGACTTAGCTTTTCACAGCAATGCAAGGACTTAAAAAATTCCCATTGGACTCTTGAGGCAAAATGCCTTTCACATCCAGAGAAAGAACTATGGAACTGGATATCACAGAATGAAGCAGATAATTTTATCTTGTGCTATGTTTTGTTTTGTTCTATAGTTTCTCCCATTCATTTTAATTCTTCCATGCTGCATGACTAAGATGAAAATGTATTTAATAAGAATGTATGTGTAGAACCTCTATAAGATTGCATGCTACTGTCTCTGGGAAGGAGGGGGAAGGAGGGAAGAAAAATCTAAGATATATGGAAGTGATTGTAGAAAACTGAAAACAAATAAAATAATTTTTTAAAAAACAAAAAATACCTAGTGGCCATTATCTAAAACCATAAATATTTCCAAAAATTCATTATATGCATTATGAAAAGAAACTATTTAAAATGAGGAAACTATATTGTCACAAACATGGTGCCATACTAATCTATTTTTAAATGGCATTTTATAACTTAGGAGCATCAATTTATTCACAATAATGTTTATTCAGAGAGTATTAATTTACTACTGTTACCTTAGGAGATGACAAAGTTGTCGACAGGAAAGAGTACCACTTGGAGGAGTTTTTCATCCATTTCCGAATTGAAAAGAAAACTATAGGAAAGCATTGAAGAAATCTAAGGAAAAACATGGAAGTTTTGTATTTCATTTTGCGTTTGTCAATTTGAACTTCAATTCTCAATTATTCAGATGCTTATTAACCATCCTATGCATTATTCAAGCCCCTTAATTGCTCTTCTTTCAACTTCTTACTGTGTACCTTGGGGCCATTCAAAATTCCTTACCCCATTTCACCAGAGTGTGAAATGACTTTCACCTCAAAGCAATCAATGCTATTTATTAGCAATTCTAGTGAATTACTCCACTGAGGATGGGATTGCAAAATTACCATGAGGTTTTTGGGATTTTATTTACCAGTATTATGCTTATCCAATATCAAAGACAATGTGAGTTGACTGTAGTCAAAGCCAAAAAAAAAAAAAAGTGCATTTTTTTATAATATCAAAAAAATGAGGAGGATCCATTGCTTTAATTTTTGATACTTTTCATTTTTCTGCTCTTACTTTAAGAATGTTTTTCCCATTCCCCAACCTAGCCAGTTTCTCATAATAAAAGATTTTAAAAAGGAAAAAAAAACAGCAAAACAAATCGACACATATATTATATCAGATTACAGATGCAATAGTGCAAATATGTGGTCTTCTACCTCAGCAGTGGAGGAGTAGAGATGTATTTCTTCAATTATTCTCTGGGTTCAAACAGTCTTTTAAAATTAGACAATGTTTAGGACAAAAGTAATAGATCTGGAAGAGGCCTCAGAAGTTATCCATCCTAACCTTCCTCATTTTACAGATAAGAAACTGGGTTGTAAAGAAGTTAAGTGACTTGACAG
The DNA here is from genome assembly GCA_023548195.1 of Bettongia penicillata ogilbyi. Classification (NCBI taxonomy): domain Eukaryota; kingdom Metazoa; phylum Chordata; class Mammalia; order Diprotodontia; family Potoroidae; genus Bettongia; species Bettongia penicillata. Next base: position 4,671,650 of record JAJHZJ010000139.1, read on the forward strand.
CTGTCATCAGGTGAGATTTGAACCCAGCTTCTCTGATTTCAGAAATAACCGGTCAATAAGCAAATATTTATTAAATCTTACAAGAGGGATATAGTGCTTGACAGAAGGGATAAAAACAAAAAACAATGAAATGTTTTCTATGTACAAAGAAATTATATTCCAATATGGAAGACAGATATACAGACCAGAATATGCAGTACAAATTTAATAATATACTTTATAATGTAGATCCTGTACAACCCAACATCCTCCCCGCCACACACACACTTTCTCTTTTACTTGAACTATTAATGAGGTTTTTTTTTATTTTTTTTAGAATTGAATAAACCAATAAAAATTTATTTCATGCCTACTATGCGCTAGGCTCTGTGATAAGTTCTGGGATTATCTAAAAGATTCTCCTTGTTCCCAAGGAAGTCATGATCTAATGTCTGTTTCATAAATAAGATGGAGGCTAGTGCCCCTGGGTCAAAGATTATGTGTTGGTGAATAAAGTGTAAGAAGACTGGAAAAATAGGAAGAAGTTATGTTACAACAGCCTTTGAATGTCAAATGACATATTCTATTTGGTCCTGGAGAGAAAGAGGTAGCAGTGTTAGAAAATAGAAGGGGTCATATCTGAGAGATATTGCAAAGGATGAAATCAACAAATCTTGGTAACAGTTTGAACATAGGTGTAAAAGATAATGGGGAGTCCAGGATGACACTTAGGTTGAAAAACTCAAGGACTTGAAGAATGATGTTACCTTCCACAGATAAAGATTTCTGTTTAAGACCTTGGTTTTGACATGTCTACAGGATATCCAGTTTAAGATGTCTGAAAAGTAGTTGGAGATGCAATATTGGAGGTCAGTAGATAGTTTGGGGCAGAATCATTGGCTTAGAGATAGTAATTAAATACATGTGAGTTGATGAGATCACCAAGTGAGACATGGAAAGAAAAAAGGAAAATGTCCATTACCAACCCCTGAGAGACTCCTATGGTTAGAGGATGTGATCTCTAAAAGGATCCAGGAAAGAAGATAGAGAAGGGGTGGTCAAATAGTTGGGATGAGAACCAGGAGAGGGAAGTGTCCTAAAAATCTAGATAGAAGAGGGAATGTAATTTAAGATTGTATGTAGATTTTTATGTATCTCATCGTTTTTGTATTTATTTAAATGTAAGGTATTGTATTACTATTTCACTTCCATTATTATGAGTAAATTATTATTTTAATACCTGAAGGCATCATTAAAGTGAATGGCTTGGTTGTATAGCAGTACATTACTAGGCTAGAATAGTACATTAGATAAGGGTTCAAGACTTAAAATGGTGAGATTTTCTGGACTCAAACACCATGCCTCAGATACAGTCTCACCTTGGATCTTCCCCCAGTGATTAGTGCATCAGCTACGCCTGGCCTACTTCTTCTGTTGGTGGGTTTCTTCCAGAGCCACCATTTTGGTAGCAATTTTCAGATTCCTCTTATTCCAGAATTTGACATCATGCCACAGGAGGCCATAACACTCCCAAGTGTGACCCAAATCAGATAAAATATTGTTCCCATCTAATTTTAACATGTTGATATATTAAGAATAAATACATAGATATATAAGCATATTTAATTTTCTGAGTTAATATGTGGACCAGAGGGGTCCTTATATAAGCAACAAATAAATAAATAAATATGTATATATATATATGTGTGTGTATGTATGTATATATGTATGTATATGTATATATGTATATGCATTTATATGTGTGTATATGTACACATATATGTATATATGTGTGTGGTTTTGTATGTACATATATGTACATATACAAATGCATATGTATGTATATACACATATATACACACATGCATATATGTGTATATATACACATACACACATATGTATTATGTATATGGATGTAGATATAGATATGTTTATATGCATATATACACACACATATATGAATTTTGCACCCTGCTGTATATTACAATAAGGGGAAAGAAGAGGAATGATATTGAAATAAATATCTCCCCCTCTAACTCACCAACCCTTTCGAATTTATATTAACTCTCAAGCACAAGAATTAGTATTCCCTCTTATTCCAAATCTAGTCTCTCTCTCCTCCAATATATAGATTGCCTCATGAGTCACCGGCCATATCATCAACTGGTTTCTTAGGCCTTGAGATATAGTAGCAGTTGTCATAGAAATAGTCTCAACTGTTTTAATCTACCTCATAGAAACCGATAATCACAGTCCAGTAGTAGGAAGTGATCATCTTTTGTCCACATGGCCATTGTATCCAAATTCCAATACAATATAGAGGAAAAAATAATGTTAGAATCCTAACTTACTCCATGCAACATATAGTTCATGTCATTCTCTACTCCAGAGCAAAAGTAAGGTCATATTATTTCTCTATTTTCTTTATGTTAGTGAGAATTAAGATATTCTTGATATCTGATATCTCACAAATTTTATTTTATCAACCTCATTTTGTGGAAAATTGTATAGATCTTCTGTTTCCTCAGATATGAAATGGCAGAATTGAATCCCAAGTAACACAAATAAACTATCATTTTCTATATGGTGTTCTATTACACTATTTTCTTCTATTATTTTAACCAAGTTAAAGGAATCTTTTATCTAAATACATACAACTGGCCTTCAGGTAATAAGCATAATGAGAACGATGTCTAAGTTTTATAAATATTCTCTTCTTTGGATATGAACTAGAGTTTTGTTTGTTTTTAATATCATATTAATTTCCTAATGAATCCCTTCCCCATCCCCCATTCCCAGAGGCATCCTATTCAAAAAAGTTTGAAAATGCAATTCAATAAAGGATAAAAATAACTAACACAACCGCTGAGCCTGACAATATATACAATGCTCTACATTTATCATTGCCTCAGCTTGGAAAAGAAGTGAAGGAGAGACGTTTAATCATCATTCCTTCAGGGACAGATTTGGTCACTATAATTGCACAGAATTCAGGACAGTGTTGTTACTGTTGTCCTTTCAAATTTTAATAGTCATACATGTTCTGCTTCCTGGTTCTTCTTGCTTTGCAACAGTTCATATAATTCTTTCCACACTTCTCTGATTTTATATATATATATATATATATATATATATATATATATAATATAGATGTGTATGTATATGTGTGTATATATACATACACACATATACATGTACACACATATAAACATATATATGTATTTGCACAGACATATGTGTATGCACAAATACATATGTGTGTGTGTGTGTGTGTAATCTTCAGGTTAGAACATTCACTTCCACAAGACTTTGAATTCTCAATTTTCTTCCCATCTCTCCTGAGCCCCCACCCCAGGAGAGAATGCATCTCATTCACCCCTTTCACAACCGATCCTCCTTTCTATCACTTTCCTTTTTCTATTCCCCTGCCCTCTACTCTCCCATAGAGCAGGATTAATTTCTACACCACATTGTTTTATATCTTATGTCCCAGTTGCATTCACAAACAATTTTTAAAGTTTTGAATTCCACATGCTCTCTATTCCTCCCTCCCCATCCAACCTCACTGAGAAAGCAAGCAATTCAATGTAGGTCATACTTGTGCAGTCATTCAAAAAACGTCCATAACAATTATGTTGTGAAAGGCTGACCACATCTGTCTCTACTCTGTCAAGTCCTCCATTTTTTCTATTCACTCCCTTGACTTGTCCCCCACAATAATGTTTGCTTCTGATTATCCCTTCCCCCAATCTGCCATCCCTCCTATTATTCCCCCTCCCCCAACCCCTTCCCCTTTCCTTTCCTGCAGGGTAAATAGATTTCCATAACCAACTGAGTGTGTATTATTCCGTCCTTAAGCCAAATCATATGAGACTAAGGTTTACTTATTCTCTTTCACCTCCACCCTCTTCTCCTCCACTGCAAAAGCTCTTTCTTTCCCCTTTTATATTAGATAATTTACTACATTCATCTTTTCTCTCTCTCTCCCCGTATATTCCTTTCAACAGCTAATGTTTTTTTTTATATGTACTTTATTTTTTAGGTATTCTCTCTTCATATTCAGCTCACCATATGCCCTCCCTCTCTATATATACACATTCATATACACATATACATATATAAACACATATATACACATATGCATTTACTTAGATATAACTACACATATGTATTATTTGTATATATTTAAATGTGTATATACACATTCATATACTTGCATATGTGTATACACATATGTACAGGTGCATATGCATATATGTGTAGGTATATATGTAGATACATGCATATAGACATACATATAAACTTATATATATGCATCCATTTACAAATACACACATATATTTATCCATATGTGTATATACACACATGCACATAAATATATACATTTGTGTGTGTACAGTTTAACTTTAATGAGTCCCCAATTCCTCTTGATTTTTGTATTTGAAAGCCTGCTTTTCTATTCAACTCTTCTCTTTTCAAAAAGATTGCTTGCAAGTCCTCTATTTCATTGAATATTCATTTTTTTCCTCTGAAGTATTATGCTCAGTTTTTCTTCATAGTTGATTCTTGGTTTTAATCTTATCTCCTTTTACCTCTGGAATAAGCCCTCCAATCCCTCAGTGTAGAAGCTGCTAAATTCTGTGTTATGTTAATTATATTTCCACAGTACTTGAATCGTTTCTTTCTGAGTGCTTGCAATATTTTCTTTTTTACCTGAGAACTCTGAAATTTTGCAATAATATTCCTGTGAACTTCCCTTTTGGGATCTCTTTCAGGAAATGATTGGTGGATTTTTTCCATTTTTATTTTACCTTCTTTCTGGTTCTAGAATATCAGGGCAGTTTTTATTGATAATTTTCTTTCCGTTTTTTTTTTTTAATTTAAATTATTTTATTTGTTTTCAGTGTTCAATAATCACTTTCATACTCTGTCCCTCACATTCCCCACTCCTTCCACACTCCTTCTCTGAGATGGTGTAACATCTTATATGGGTTCTACAAGTACATTCCTATTATAGAAGAATTAGAATGAATGGGAGAAACCATAAAACAAGACAAAACATAATACAAAGGAAAATGGTCTGCTTCTATCTGTGATCCAGTTCCACAGTTCTTTCTCTGGAAGTGGAAGGCATTTTGTCTAAAGAGTTCACTGAAATTCTTTTAAGTCTTTACATTTCAATGAAGTACTAGGTCTATGGGAAAAATTCCTCACACAATGTGACTGTTGCTGTGTACAATGTTCTCCTGCTTCTGCTCCTATCATTCAGCATCAATTCATGTAAGTCTTTCCAGGCCTCTCTGAAGTCTTCCTGTTCATTATCATTACTCGTAGCCCAATAGTATTCCATTACATTCATATACCACAACTTGTTCAGCCATTCCCCAATTGATGGGCATCCCTTCCTTGATAATTTTTTTAAAGATCATGAGTAGGCTCTTTTTTGACTATGGTTCTCAGGTAGATCAATAATTTTTTATTTATCTGTCCTGGATCTATTTTCCATATCTGTTGTGTTTCCAAAGATATATCACATGTTGTCTTCTATTTTTTCATTCTTCTGGTTTTATGATTTCTGGATTTCTCACCATGTCATTAGATTCCATTTGCTCCATTCTAATTTCAAGGTATTATTTTCTTTAGTGAGCTTTTGGACCTCCATTTCCATTTGACCAGTTCTGCTTTTTAAAGTATTTTCCTTCTCATTCACTTTTTGGAACTGTTTTTCATTTGGGGTTAGTCTATTTTTAAAAGTTTTATTTTACTCAGAATTTTTTGAGCCTCCTTTAGCAAGCTGTTGACTTGTTTTTCATGATTTTCTTGCATCACTCTCATTTATTTTCCCAATTGTTCATCTACTTCTGTTACTTGATTTTTAAAATCCTTTTTGATCTCTTCCATAACCTGAGATCATTTCATTTATTTTTTGAAGGCTTTGGATGTAGGAGTCTTGATCTTATTATCTTTCTCCAATTGTATGCTTTGATATTTCTCTTCTGAAAGGATGGAAGAAAATGCCTTATCATCAAGAAAATAACCTTTTTTGTCTTATATTTTTCCCTTTTTGGACATTTTATTAGGCAAACAATTGCATTTGGAGTCATATTTTAAGTGGTGGTTATTCTATCCCAAGATTCTGAAGTTTTATGCAGTTGTTTTCAGAGAGATATCTTTAGAGACCTGTGAGTTTTCATTTTCTTTTTTCTTTTTTTTTTTTGGCTTTTCTTAAATTATTTTTTTAATATAAATTTATTTATTAAGTTTTTATATTCATTTTCACAAAATTTTGGGTTCCAAATTTTCTCCCCATTTATCCCCTCCCCCTACCCCAATACACCAAGCATTCTAATTTTCCCTATCACCAATCTGCCCTCTCTTCTATCATCCCTCCCTTCTCTTCTCCCCATCTTCTCTTTTGTCCTGTAGGGCCAGATGACTTTCTATTCCTCATTAACTGTATGTCTTATTTCCTAGTGCAAGAAAAATACTCAACAGTTGTTCTTAAAACTTTGAGTTCCAACTTCTCCCCATCCCTCCCTCCCCACCCATTCCCTTTGGGAAGGCAGGCAATTCAATATAGGCCATATCTGTGTAGTTTTGCAAATGACTTCGATAACATTCGTGTTGTGTAAGACTAACTGTATTTCCCTCCATCCTATCCTGCCCCCATTGTTTCTATTCTGTCTTTTGATCCTGTCCCTACCTGAGTGTTGACTTCAAATTTTTCACTTCTCCCATTGCCCTCCCTTCCATCAACCCTCCCTTCCTGCTTATCTCCTTCTCCCCCACTTTTCTGTATTGTAAGATAGGTTTTCATACCAAAATGAGTGTGCATTTTACTCCTTCCTTTAGTCGAACGTGATGAGGGCAAACTTCATGTGTTTTTTCTCAGATCTCCTCTTTTTCCCTCCGCTAAAAAGTCATCTGCTTGCCTCTTGAATGAGATATAATTTGCCCCATTCCATTTCACCCTCCCTCCTCCCACTACATTTCTTTCTCACCATTTACCTTAATTTCTTTTATGATATGGTCCCATTCTATTCAATTCACTCTGTGCTCTCTGTCTCTGTGTGTGCGTGCATGTGTGTATGTGTGCGTGCATGCATGCGTGTACATGTGTGTGTGCATGCGTATGTGTGTATATCTGTGTGTGGTCCCACCAACTACCCAGATACTGAAAAGTTTTAAGAGTGACAAATATTGTCTTTCCATGTAGGAATGTAAACAGTTCACCTTTGGTAAGTCCCTTACGACTTTTCTTTGCTGTTTACTTTTTCATGCTTCTTCTCATTCTTGTGTTTGGAGGTCGAATTTTCTTTTCAGCTCTGGTCTTTTCATCAAGAATGCTTGAAAGTTCTCTATTTCATTGAAAGATCAGTTTTCACTTGAAGTACTATACTCAGTTTTGCTGGGTAGGTGATTCTTGGTTTGAGTCCTAGTTCCTTTCATGTCTGGAATATCCTATCCCATGCCCTTTGATCCCTTAATGTAGAAGCTGCTAGATCTTGTGTTATCCTGATTGTATTTCCACAATACTAGAATTGTTTCTTTCTAGCTGCTTGCAATATTTTCTCCTTGACCTTGGAACTCTGGAATTTGGCCACAATGTTCCTAGGAGTTTCTCTTTTTGGATCTCTTTCAGGCAGTGATTGATGGATTCCTTCAATACTTATTTTTCCCTCTGGTTCTAGAATACCAGGGAAGTTTTCCTTGATAATTTCATGAAAGATGATTTCTAGGCTCTTTTTTTGATCATGGCTTTCAGGTAGTCCCATAATTTTAAATTGTCTCTCCTGGATCTATTTTCCAGGTCAGTTGTTTTTCCCATGAGATATTTCACATTCTCTTCCATTTTTTCATTCTTTTGGTTTTGTTTTGTGATTTCTTGGTTTCTCAGAAAGTCATTAGCCTCCATCTGTTCCATTGTAATTTTGAGAGAACTATTTTCTTCAGTGAGCTTTTGAACCTCTTTTTCCATTTGGCTAATTTGTGTCCATGGCAGTGCAGGGGTGGGCTCTGCTGTCCGGATCATGATGGTCCCCTAGGGACAGCTTTCTAGGGCTCTCTGGAATCGAAATCTCTTCCACTGCATTGGTGCGCGGCTTGCAATGCTCCAAATTTTGTGGGGAGTTTTTTTTACAGGAAATTTATGGGCTGTGGATTCGGAGCTAGCATATGTGAGTCTTTCTACTGCTCAGTTCATCTTGGCTCCTCCCCCAAGTTTTCATTTTCTTCCAAGTCGTGTAATCAAGGGCAACATCTTTACTCCCTTTCTGACCTGTACTTATGGTGTGTGAGCAACCAGAAACATTCATTTCTTCCTTGAAACTATGAGCAGGATTCACTCCCCACATCCTCCATCAGCTTTAACCATGTCAGCACTCCCTGTCACTCCAGGTTCACTCCTCAGGACTGTGACCCAGATCAGTCACTTGATTCTCTCACCGTCCATACACCATGACTACAGAAGCAGTCCCTGCTCCTGCCACCCTGTTCCTGGGGCTGGACCATGCTTCTCTCTCACCCAGGTGAGAGAGCTTTCTCACTGGCAATTGTTAGTTGAGAAATCTGGAAACTATAGCAGCCGCCAGTGATTGAGTGCCCTGAGACCTGTTCTGTTCTAGTCTGTGCCAGTGAAGCTTGGGCTGCTCTCTGCCCCAATCCTGGTGCAATATACCCTTCCTGTTAACCTTCCAGATAATCTTGGGCTGGAAATATGTATCATGTTGTTCATTTTGTGGCCTCTGCTGCTCTACAATTTGCTTAATTTTTTTATTTTGAAGGGTTTGGAAGGAGAGCTCAAGCAAGTCCCTGCTTTCACTAAGTCAACTTTTCTCTACCCCCAGATTATTTTCCAAATTTAACACTACAAAATGAGATGACTAAGTGTCATATGAAATGTTGCTACTTGTTTCCTTTGTATACACAATGAAATTAATTCCTGAACTGTATAAATTCTCTGAAGCACTAGCACCTATTTCAGGGCCTTACATATAGTAAGAGCTTAATAAATATTTCTTGAATTATTTTGCAATTAGTTCTGAAATTGATTCTTGGGGGGATAACTTCTGGACCACTTTTGTACTTATTCATTCTTTTTAATTAGATTTTAGTTATAGTAGCAATGTACATATGCATAGAATACATTTCCATTTTCCATGTGCAGACTCAGCCCCAAAAGCTCATTCCTGCTTGGGCCAGTGGGACCCATCTCACCCAGGCCATCATCCATCAGTACTACCAGCCTCCTGACATTGACCAGCTTTTTGCCACCATCCTCAGTCTGAAGCTTGAGGACATATTCAACAAGAGCAAACCACATTACCACAAGCACACCAGCTCTGCCGTCTGGCATTCCCCACCACTGCTAGGTTCTCAAGCCTTTGTGGGCATGTCCTATGGCCTGAAAAAGCCTTGAGAAGGGAGCAGGGAAGCCCCTCTTGGCTGTCCTGTGGAGTCAAAGTGACTCAAAAATATATATGTTTTTTTCTTTTCTTTTTTTTTTTAAGTGTTGAAGTTTTTTGGGTAAGCAAACAAAGCTGATCTTGGCACTGAAGGCTTCTCTAGAGCCAAAGATGCCTGGCTGCAGTGGGAACCAGGCCTGGGGGCAGCAGACACTGAGACCCCCAGAAGCTGTGGGTGAGCTCAAGGGACAATGATACTCACAGTGCCCACAAGGCCAAGCTAGCAGTCCCTCACCTGTACATAAGTGCTAGGTAGCTGGTTCGAAGTTGATGTTAGGCTCCAGCATTATAAGGCTAGGTTAATAAAAGGTTAGGTTAATAATGTAAAATTTTCTGGGAAAAAAATTCAGTTCCCTGGCATTTAGACAATCATTTGTCATTTAGTATATCAATAATTAAATTAGTACCTTTGAGATAGTCTCAAAATGTTGCATTCTTAGCATCCTATGTACTTTTTGCTCATGACTCTCACCATCACTACAGAAGAAGGAAGTAGCCTCACAAATTGAAGGAAAATCATGGATTCATGGTATAACATGTCTGGGAAATGAAACATCTATGAAATAGATTTCCAGTAACATGTTTCTCTAGTCTGAGAAAGATTACTCCTCAGAAAGCAGAAACCAGTCTCTCATTGGACTTACATCTGAACCCCATTGTAGATTGTTACAACTCACAAAAGCTTTCATCTTAGCATACTTTTCAGAAAACCAAACTCCTGTGAGATAGGATTATATTTACATTTTTAATATGCTGCATTCTAGTCCTCTGGGAAACCATAGAGCTTTTTTTTTTTTGCAAAAACACAGAAATGAATTCCTGAAATCAAATTAATTCATTTATGAGTATACAGCAGAATATTCTGTATATTCCAACCACAAGACAGTTTCAATAATTATTTTATATTTGATATTTTCTCAAAAATATCATGATAGTAAAACATAAGAAATTCAGCAGTAGAAAGCTGATTTGGTAATCAAAAGACTATGAATTGATATATATTTCACCCTGATATCCTCATTCTATTGTGCTAAACTCGCATGAGTTTCTCACATAAAATTAATGACTCACATTTGTATGTGAATCTAGATCTTAAATACAATTAGATTTATTAGGTGGGATAAAAATTACTCCCTCCTTACCTTCCTCACGTCTGTAACCATTATTCAGAGTAGACAGTTGTTTTGTATTACTCGTGATTTTCACTGTTTTGCAGAAACAAAATTTAAATTGTGCTTGACTACCCAGTCTTCATTCCCATTAGCATTGTTTTTATTTTCCTAGGTTTCCTATAACTAACTGTTGAAATGTGCTGCTGAAATCACTGTTGAATTTCACAAAGGACTCCTTAATATGCAAGAAAATCATTTTTACTGTAGATACAGAATAGTATTAGAAATAAATAAATCCACTAGTTATGTTTGCAAATAAGTCATGAAAATATATGTGAAGTATTTTTTAAAGTTCATCTGGGATAAATATATTTTATGTGGGTGATGTCTATGTTTCACACAAACATTTATATATCTGTTGGGGAAACAGTAATGAAACAATATGATGGTGGATTCTACTATTACCTTGATATAAAATTTGAAGGACAATAACATAAGGCATAATGTAGCTTTTTATGTTGAAACCTCCCCTAAAATTATTTAATGACTCATACTGAGCACTTGTGATGACTCACATTGCAAAAACACAGAATGAAAGAGCTGCATACAATTGAACTCATCCATGTATCCTTAGTTACAATTCCCTTCTGACCCTCAGCAAAATTTCCCAATAAATTAATATTCACTAGGACTTTGCTTTAATCATTCTAAGTACCTCTGTTTCTAATGCTATTGAAAATATCCCTACTTAGGTTAAGACCTCTCAGAAAAAGTCTTCTAATTCTAATTTAATTCATTCATATCTAATCACATGGTTTCTTGGACTCTCTTCATCATATATAAAGGAAACAGATGATTAACCAAATATTCTGATTGTAAATTTTCATATTATATGGATTGTGTCATATCCTTAAATCCTTCACTTTGAATTGAAAGTTGCACTTGACTTTATTTTGCCTTAGGATTGGACATTTATACTTCTTCACAAGGATGCTTACATCCCTAAATCAGCTATCATCATCAAATAGTTTGCTAGATGATGGTGCCAGGCATAGATATATCAGATTTCCTTTGCAAAAATGTAGTTACAAGGGGATTGTTTGAGGTCTGGAAGCACTGCTGGTTAGTGTGTCTAGCATTATCCCTTGCTTAGATTTCATTTCATGTAATCTTTCTTACATGCTTTCCCTTTAGTAGCAAGCCAAGACTTCCTTGGCTTACTTTGACCCTGTTCTAAGGAGCAGCTTCAACTCTTTTCTGCCTTCAAGGAGGTTACATTATACTGAAGGGAGAAAACATGGAAAATATATAGTACAAGGAAAATCAAGGAATACTATTAACTGACACGATAAGGAAATACTTATGTAAGTGGTAGGAATTGAGTCTTGAAGGAAGACAAGGGTTTGGAGTGATAAAGAACAGAGGAGAATTCTATTCTAGACACTGGAAATAGCTGGTGAAAAATGTTCAGAGGTAAGAAGAAGTATTAAGATCAGGAAAATAATTCACTTTGAATGGAACATAGAGGTATTTTGTTTTGTTTTGTTTGTTTTATGGGATAATAGAAAATAAGGTTAGAGAGATAGTCAAGAGTCAAAATTATAGAGTCTAAATGCCAATTTAGAGATTTTGTATTTTGTAGTAAACATGTGAAGAATAATTGAAAGTGTTAGAGTCTGAAGTGTTGATGCATGCCTGTTACTCAGCTACCAGGGAGGTTGAGGCTGGTGGATCGCTTGAGTTTCAGAGTTTTAAACTGCAGAGGGTTAAGCCAATTGGGTGACTCTACTACCTGGCAGCAATATGATTAGTTTCCAGGAGTAGGAGTCCACTAAGTTGCCACAGGAGTGGTGAACTGACCATGATAGGAAATCAGGTTTCTAAGTAGCTGCTATACTTCCATTCTTAGTGAGATGGGGGAAAGAAAGGAAGAAAGAACAAAAAAAGAAAAGAAAGAGAAAAAGTAAGAAAGGTAAGAAAAGAAGAAAGAAGGAGGAAAGGAAAGAAGAAAGGAAGAAAGGAGGGAGGAAGAGAGGGAGGGAGGGGGAGGGAGGAAGGAAGGAAAGAAGGAAGGAAGGAAGGAAGGAAGGAAGGAAGGAAGGAAGGAAGGAAGGAAGGAAGGAAGGAAGGAAGGAAGGAAGGAAGGAAGGAAGGAAGGAAGGAAGGAAGAGAAGTAAACATTTGGGCAGATTAGTCACAGAATCAAACCTATGCCTTAAGAAAACTATTTTGAAAGATGTATTGGAAAGGAGAGAGACTGGAAGAGGGATAAAAATATTGAAGAAGGCCAAGTGAGAGGTGAAGAGTGCTAGAATCTAAGCGGTAGTTCTGTGAATTGTGAGAAGAGAGAAAACACATAAGATGCTATAAAGATAGATTCAGTAGCATTTAATAGCTGATTACATCTAGAGTAAGGTGGGATAGAAGAACATAGGAGGAATACAAAAAGATATTGAAGAATCAAGAATAATTACAAAGCTGCCAACTCAAGTGGCTGGCTAGCTATGAATTATCCTTATCTGAAATAATAAAGTTCGAAGGAATAACACAATAAGTTGGGAAGATAATAAGTCACCTTGGTGATATACTAAGACATCTTAGAGTGTACACAAGATATCCAAAGGTAACTATATAGTAGGCAATTGATACTATATGACTATAATTCAGGAGAGTGATTAGGGATCTACGGATTTTTGTATCATCTGTATAGTGCTGATAATTGTACCTATGAGAACTGATGAAATATCCAATAACATATGGAGAGAAGATGATTCAAGTAGACAACCTTAAGGGAATAGAAAATGGATAATGATTCACCAAAGAAAATTGAAGAGGATAGGTCATACAGAAGGATCAAGAGATATTACTATAATATAAACCAAGGATAGAGAATTTATCCAAGAGGAGGTAGTGTTTAATAGTACCAAAAAGCTTCAGAGAAAGTAGAATCAAGATGATAGAGTGAGAGGCAGTATTTTTTTGCCAACTCACTCAATACATTTCAGCAACAAGTAAAAACTTCATTGAATTCTGAATCAGGAAATTTTGATCAGGAAAGGCAAGGAAAACAAAACAAAACAAAATGAAACTCATAGTGACTTTTGCCCAGAATATCCATGGAAGATAAAGGGAGAAAGAGGGAGAGATCTGTGGAGACTGGGATCTGGACTGGCCAGGAGTGAACATCAGCAGCAGATGCAGAGGAGGCAACAACTGCAGTGGTGGCCATAATCGATGTGGAGCATTCTAGCAGGATGTAGAATGTAAAGGAACTAGAAAGAAGTCTGTGACCTATCAATAGGAAACAGGAATACTCAAGTACAATCTGGAACCTCTGTGTCCATTATTCAGTTGCAGGTCACAGTTCTAGGTCTGAAAGGAGCAATCATGATAACAAGCAAACAGAGCTGTAGTGATCTTGGCCCAAGGACAGAAAAGTGACTTAGTGCCAAATTGTAGCCCTGCTAAGAATCAAAGCATGAAATCAACAGCAAAAGGGATTCAAGAAGTTTAGTCATTCTGAACTTGCAGAACTTCTCAGTGGGCTAATAGTAACTGAGTCCCACTACAGTCAAGGCAATCCAAATAATACTCAAGATTCTATCCCATCTTGTCTTCTCTTGTCTCCACCATCACCTCCACTCTCAAATCTTTAGGTTTTTCTATATATACTCATTCCTTCCCAGGTACTTACACACCGGCCAAAAGTCAGCCCAGATTCTACCCTGCCCAACATTTATCAATCCGTATCTCCAAGGTAAATTTTTTTGAAAAAAACGAAGCCATCAGTATTTTCTCCCGTCTCATTTTCTTTTCAAACTCTCTTCAGTTCAACTTCCAATATCAAAAGTCAGTAGACACTGTTGTCAATAAAATTCAATAATGATATCTTAGTTATTAAATATAAAATATAAATAAAATAGAAAATAGATCTGAAATATAAAAATAGTACTTTTCCATCTTGACCTCTCTGAATCACTTGATCTTCTCTTCTTGTATAATTTTTTTCTCTTTGAATTTTCCTAAATGCTAAAAAAGACTATTTTATAGAGAACTCACATGGGGCGGGCAATCACATGGTGGTCAGAAGAAGCAATACTAGGACAATCTCAAGGACTCTCTCAAGAACTTTGGATTTGATTGTGCAACATAGGAGGAGCTGGCACAAGACTGCTCAGTAACATGTGCCCACATCATAAAAAGTGTTGTGCTCTATGAGCAAAGCAGAATTGAGATTGCACAAAGGAAACACAGGATGCACAAATTTGTAGTAACCACCCAAAATATTCAAACAGACAAATTGTGGTAGAGCATTCTGAGCTCATATTACTCTGATCAGCCATAGCTAGACTCACTGAAACTTCACTTTATCATGGTGATATCATATGGTACTCTTTGATAACAAAGGACAACAAGCAAGCAACCATATATATCTTCCTGAATTTTCATCTATGGCTCACATAATAGCTACTGAATGTCCCCTAAAACTCTGTTCTGTATCCTCTTTTCATTTCCCTATATAGTATTACTTGATTAACTCACCAGCTCCCAAGAATTTAATTGTCTATATGAGGATCATTCCTAGATTTATATATCTAGGTCAACTGTATCTCCTGAGTTCCAATTCCACATCACCAACTGCTTTTTGGATCCTCAATTGTATGCCCCTTAGACATCTTGAAAACAACATGTTCAAAGCAAAACTCATTTTCTTCCCCATCAGTTAGAAAATAAAAATTCTTAAATGTATCATTAATATAGAAGCATCACTAGAATTCTCTCAGAAACCAGTCTTCCAGGGAAGAGCCAAGATGGTAGAGTAGGACAACCTGTAGAAGCTCACCAAACAACCAATAAAATACCTGTAAAAAGGACTCTAAACAAATTCTAGAGCAGCAGAAGACACAAAATGACAGAGCGAAAGAAATTCCCAACTCAAGGAAGCCTGGAAAGCCGACAAGAAAGGTCTATTGTACCAGGTTCAGAGCAAAACTCAGCCTGGCATGGGCTGCATGACGTGGTAGGGACAGAACTGGAGACGGTTTCAAGGTACCACCAGCAGCAACTTCAGTGCCCAGATCCCTCAAACAACAAATGCCAAAGACAGATTCAAGGTCAATGGGAAAGCTCTTTCATCTGGGTGAGAAGGGAGCATGGTCCTTCCCTAGTCCTGACCCCAGGTGGCAGCAGCATCCATTTTTGGAGCCTGAGCCTAAAGACCCTGGGTGAATTGAGCTGCTGATCTAAGTAGCAGCCCTGAGTGGCAGTCCAAGGGCAAGGAGAAGCACAGGTTTGCTGGAGCTGGAGGCAGTTGTGGAGAGGAAACCCTACTCACAGATCCTGGGCAAAAAAGCTTGTAGCTGTTCCCATATCAGAGCACAGGTCAGAAGAGGAGTACACTCCTCTCCCTTGATTGTGCTATCTGGGAAAAACTGAGAACTTACAGGTTCCCAGAGTATAGCCTCCTCTTGAGAAAGTACTCAAAAGTCAAGTAACTAGCTGGGAAAATGCCTAAAAAAGGGAAAAATAAGAATATGGAAAATGACTTTTGTGGTGAAAGGTATTTTCTTCCATTCTTTTGGATGAGGAAGAACAATGCAGACCATCAGAGGAAGACGTAAAAATCAAAGCTTCTGCATTCAAAACCTCCAAAATAAATAGGCAATGGTCTCAGGCCATGAGCAAAAAAAGATTTTGAAAACCAGGTAAGAGAGGTGGAGGAAAAACTGGGAAGAGAAATGAGAGTGATACAAGAAAATTGTGAAAGCAACTGAACAGCTTGCTAAAGGAGATCCAAAAAAATGCCGAAGAAATTAACACCTTTAAAAATAGACTATTGACAAAATAGGTCCAAAAAGCCTCTTTAAAAAGCAGAATTAGGCAAATGGAAAAAGAGGTTGAAAAGCTCAATGAAGAAAATAATTCTTTAAAAATTAGAATGTGCAGATGGAAGCTAATGACTTCATGAGAAACCAAGAAATTACAAAAAAAAAATGTCAGATGAATGACAAAATAGAAGACAATGTGAAATATCTCTTTGGAAAAACAACTGACCTGGAAAATAGATCTAAGAGAGACAATTTAAAAATTATGGGACTACCTGAAAGCCATGATCAAAAAAAGAGCTTAGACATCATCTTTCATGAAATTATCAAGGAAAACTGCCCTGATATTCTAGAACCAGAGGGTAAAATAAATATTGAAGGAATCCACTGATCACCTCCTGAAAGAGACCCCCCCCAAAAGAAAACCTCATAGGAATATTATAGCCAAATTTCAGAGTTCCTATGTAAACGAGAAAATATTGCAAGCAGCTAGAAAGAAAAAAAATCCAGTATTTTAAAAATTCAATCAGGATAGCCCAAGACCTAGCAGCTTCTATATTAAGGGATTGAAGGGCTTGGAATATGATATTCCAGAAATCAAAGAAGCTAGGATTAAAACCAAGAATCACCTAACCAGCAAAACTGAGTATAATACTTCAGGGGAAAATGGTCATTAAATGAAATAGAGGATTTTCAAGCATTCTAGATGGAAAGACCAAAGTAGAAAATTTGACTTTCAAACACAAGAATCAAGAGAAACATGAAAAAGTAATCAGGAAAGAGAAATCATAAGGGATTTACTAAATTTGAAATCTGTTTACATTCCTACATAGAAAGATAGTATTTGTGACTCTTGAGTTTTTTTTTTTCAGTACTTAGGTAGTTGAAGGGATTTTACACACACACACACACGCGCACACACACGCACGAACGTGCGCGTGCACACACACGCACACACACATGGCACAGGGTGAGGTGAAAAAGAAAGGTTGATACCTAAAAATTAAAATAAACTTGAGGGGTTAGAGAAGAATATATTGGGAGCAGAAAGGGAGAAATGGAATGGAGTAAATTATCATGCATCAAACAGGCAAGGAAAAGCTTCTTCAGGGGAGGAGAAAAGGGAGGATATGAGAGGGAAAAAGGCAAGCTTAGTCTCTTCACATTTGACTTGAGGGAATGTCATGCTCACTCATTTTGCTATGAAAGTATGTCTTGCACTACAGAAGGATAGGGGAGAAGGGGACAAGTGAGGTGCGGGTGATAATGGAAAAGAGGGCAAATGGAAGAAAGGAGTAATCAGAAGTCAACACTTTTGAGGAGGGACAAGGTCAAAAGGAGAGAACAGAAATAAATGAGGGACAGAATAAGTTGGAGGGAAAAACAGTTAGTTTTACACAACATGACTATTATGGAAGTCTTTCACAAAATTTCACTTATACAACCTACATTGAATTGCCTGCCTTCTAAGTGGAGATGGGTGAGAAGCCAGTAAAGAAGAGCAGTTGGAATTTAAAGTATAAGAATGAATGTTGAGAATTGCTTTTGCATACAACTGGGAAATAAGAAATACAGGTAATGAGGTATAGAAACCTACCTTACCCTACAAGAAAAGAGAGAAGAAGGGGATAAGGGAAGGGAGAGGGGTGATAGAAGGCAGGGCATGTTGAGGGAAGAGGTAATCAGAATGCAAGATCTTATGGGGTGGGGGGAGGGGAGAGAAGGAAATAAAATTTGGAGCTCAAAATTTTGGGAAAATTAATATTGAAAACTAAAAATAAATAAATAAAAATAAAAGACACAACTAAAAACAACCTTTTCCATGAGCCCTTTTCCTTGTCTCCATATCTAGTTTCCTCAAATTGGCAACCCGCTCCCGTCAAAAACAGAAAAAAATGAACTTCCTTTTTCTTACTTTTTTTTCTTTTATATTCTGATTTATACATTATTTTTTCCCTTTACCAAGTAATTTCCTTGAGACTAAGGGCTATATTTTGCTTTTACTTTGTATTCCACAATTTAGCACAGTATCTGTCATGTACTAAGAGCTTAATAAATGCTTGTTTGATTATTGATTGATAAATTCAAAGGCGATGAAGTTGGTCACTTTTATTCTATTGGAAAAACAGAGCTACTTAGTCAGGTCTCTAATTTTAATTTGCATCTTTTTATGTGGGCTTAGAAGTTTATTAAGGTGACTAGCTAACAAATAATCAATTTTCTTTATTCCTTTGTTGTTAATATTCTTTATTAACATTATTAATTATTAACATTCATATCATTATTCTAAATACTTAATTAAAATTATTAATATTATCACTATTATTCTTTATTCCCTTGGTTGTTAGTATGAGCTGCCCTCTCATGTGCTTTCCTCCAAGGATGAGTTCTGAATTTTTACCCACCCTTTTGATTGGTTTTAGGGAAAATAACCCACAAAAATATGTCCTACATCTATGAGGAAAAGTTCAATTTGTAACACACATCAACATTGTCTTCCCCAGGTGTAGGCTTGACTATTTACAAGGAAATAGTGAATTTCTTGATCTGACTTCTAGGCCTATGATATACATATACATATATATATATATATATGTATATATATATATATATATATACATGTAAAGAAGGATTTCTTATGGTTTATATATATAAAAGTAAAGAAGGATTTCTTATGGTTATTCCAGGGAGGTGATTTCATCATGTCAGGCAACGATCTTCCATTTGTTTTTCAATTATACAGAAAACCTCCAGTATGAGAACTAATTTTTGTTTACCAAGTGAGAATCACAAGTAAATGCTTCTAGGTCAGATGTGGGTGGTTCTATGTTTGCTACCATCAAGAAAACTTCTGACCTTGCTCCATGCTAATCATTTTAATCAATGTTTTGAAAACTTTATCACTAAAGTGAACATAGCTAGCACATTAATCAGCTAATGACATTTGTGTTGTTCTCCTTCTGCTACGTCAACAAAAATTTCATACTAATAGTAATAAAGTTTAGTTACTCTTTCCCTGCAGAAAGTATCAAAATTGAGGAATAAAAGATCTGAACTAATATCACATAGTGACTTACATACAGTAGTTGCTCAAAGTATTAAAAGAGTGACTAACAAATTGACTGAGTAAATGAAGGAAGAAAGGTAGGTGTAATCTACTTCATGTAACAAATATGTTTCAGGAAATATGTATGTTGAAAAGCTTTGTAAATTTAATTGTGTTTCAAATTCACCAAGAATATTCACTAATGAATGTGTAATGAATTATTTATATTTTAATGAGTTGCCTTTATGATTATAAGTTCTGATTTTTGTCATTTTAAAAAGAGGAAAAATGCTTTGTTTCATACAGAATTTATTAAATGTTAATCTAATATGTAATGATGTTAGCTAATATTAATTATAATTATATATAATGCTATATAAGCATATGTGTAATTTTAGTTGACATATAATATAACATTTATAATAATATAATCTTTATATATAAATATAACTTCAAAATGTATATTAAATTTTGCTTTAAATTCTAATATGATATGCAAACATGTATATATATGGATTATATTTACATATTTATACATAAAGTTCATATATATTCTGATTTATGTCTATACATATAGACAAATAAGTATGTATATATATGTGTGTTTATACATGTACAGGAGCATATATACATACATTATATATGTGATTATACACATATGTGCATGTGTTATGATATAGACACATATCCATTGCTTTATAGAAGAACAAGATATGAATTAATTCTTATAAGCGTGTATGTTTTTATGTATAGTGTGTGCATATATGCCTGCATGTGTGTTTATGCACACATACATATAAATTAGTTCTATTGAATCATTTTTGTTTTGCTAATAATTCTATTAAGTAACAAATTCTTATGAGCTACATGGAACAAGTAAAAACAATTATAGAATACCAACTCAGTGCCACTGGCTGAACTCAGACTGTGTTACTGTTTTATCATTTCCATATTGTTAAAAAAAATTGTAAGTGTTTATTTTAAGAAGTTCAGACTGTGTATATGTTCTAGTAACATTCCATGGGAGTCATGCATCAATCTAGAGCACAAGTGTTCAGTGTTCATGCTTGGAGCATCTGCTACAAATTATTCTGTTTTTCAAACATAAGAAGTCAAACCAATGTCTGTACAGACTTGCCATTCAAACCCTGAAACCTAGCATGGAGTGATACATCCTGTACTGAACTGAGAAGTAGGGAGATTTGGGTTTGAATGCAACCTCTGATGGCCAAAGGATCTGTGACTCTTGGACATACACTTCAACGCTTTGAGTCTGAGTTTCTTAATCTCTTTAAATGGGTTAAATAAGATTTAGTCACTGTCTTATAGGTTTGTGAGAGTCAAGTGAGATAACATGTAAAGCGCTTTTGTTCACTTAAAAGTGCAGGTAAGTGGTGCCATAGTAAAACCAGAACAGGCCTTGGAGATAGGAGCTCAAGTATGATCTCTGGTACTACCTAGGTGTGGGGCCCTAGGCCAGTATATATGAACTTCTGTTTGTCTCAGTTTCCTTGTTTGTAAAATGGGTTTTTTTGCAGATCAGATTTCAGGATTAAATTTTGTTTTGTTTTGCTGGACTTTGAGAATTATTTGAGTCAGTAACCCCATCCACATAAACTCTAAAGAAATCAGTCCAAATTTGATTTACATGTCTGCAAGCTCCTCTCCCAGGGCAGATAAATGGCTCAGTGCATTGGGCCTAAAGTCAGGATGACCTGAGTTTGAATCCAGTCTCAGATACTTAATTATTTTTGTGCCTTGGACAAGTCACTTAACCTCTACTTGCCTTAATCCACTCTAGAAGGAAAAGGCAAAAGATTCCAATACATTTGCCAAGAGAAGTCTATGCACACTATGGTCCATTGGATCAATAAAAGTCAGACACAATTGTACCATAATAATTGCTCTCACCTACCCTGAAAGGAGCACAAGAGGCACACAGTAGCGATCAAAATTACTGTGTTATTTTTGAGCATATTTTTTTTTTACATAATTACACTTATTTTTTGTGAAGGTTTTTAAATAGCTCAAATTGAAGGAAAGAGAAGTGAGATGATTTTTAACAAGTTCCCTCCAAATGATAGTAAATGCAGTGATGATTGAATACAACATTTGTAAATGAAATAAAAACTTGAAATGGCATTTGTTGAATCTCAGTGGAAGTATGATCTGTTGATTTCAATGTTATTTGGTAAAGTTCCATGACATATCATACTACTTGGTACATTTGAACATAAAATTAATCTTTGTGTATAACTTGAAAATACATATTGTGGTCTGTGCATATATAATGCATATATACATAGACAGTTTTTTTTTTAATTTTCATTGATTTTGTTTGGATATGTCCATCTTTGAGTCATCTGCAGACAGATGATATTTGAACACATGGGCACCGATAGGAATGCCAAGTATAAAAGCATATAGAAAAGAGAAGATCCAGCACAGAACATTAGGAGTTTACCTTTGTTTCTACAGTGTGTAAAAAAAAAAAGTTCTCTGAGTTAACAAATAAAAAGTTACATGTATTATTATCATTTGTAATACGTTATTTCTGTCAAACATAAATATTCTGCTGTAACTAATAAATGATATAATACCCATCTTGACTGGTGGTTTAAAATGTGTTACAAGTTGTAACATTATCAGTAACCCTACTTTTTAAGAAGCCTGCCTTGAAAACCTGGCATACTTATCACATTAAAATAATGTTATCATATTATTTCATATTATAAATAACAAGAATAACGATGATTGATAAATACTGGTGTGTTATTTTAGTATATATTTAAGATGGATTTGTGTACATAAATATTGTAATGAATACTTAGTTTCACTTGAATAAAAATAGAGGCTAAGAAAATCATTTGCATAGATTATTGGTTTAAAAGTATGGGAGGATGCCAGAACTTTTTAAGGGAAAACATCATTCCATAAAGTTTGGAAAACTGTGATGTATGCGATAGAATCCTAGAGAACTTGAGAGTTCATAAGGTTTAGTAGTTCATACAAATGCTGATTTATGAATATAGTTGATTCAGTTAGGCTTTGCATAACATTTGCATTTGTAATCTCATATACCTGTCAATTGGTTTCAGCCATGAAATAAATCTCATAGCAAGGTTGGCACCTAGCCCAGGGGGAAACAAGTGAAATAATTTCCACTCTGGTCATTGAGTCAAGGCCTATTTTCAAATTCTGCCTCTAAAAAAAATATTAGCTATGTGACTATGGACTACAGTTGATCTGCTAGAGGAGGAATTAACTTCCACAACATAAGTTATTCACATGCAATAAATTGCAGGTTTAGATAATAGCAGTGATAATTTAAAAAAATAGTAACAAAAATTTAAAAAAAAAGCTCTGCGCTATTTTTAAAAGGGAGCATGATATTAAACATAAAATATATAATTTTGAATCAAGAAATTAGTTCCAATGGAACTTCTGAAACTAGGTATGACAGTCACTACATATGGGCATGTAATTTAACAGAGGCACCTACCTATCACAGTTGTTAGAGTACCAGGATTGGAGTCATGAAAATCTGAGTTCAAATCCATCTTCCCATGTATGCAAGCTCTGTGACCTTGGGAAAGTCAAGATCTATGTTTGCCTCAGTTTACTCAACTATAATGTGAGGATAATAATATCACCTAACATGAAGAGCTGTTGTGAGGATAAAAATAGCTAATATTTGTAATGTGTTTAGCATAGTAATATATGAATGCTTGTTCTTGAGTTTAACTTCTCTGAGCCCCAAAATTAAACCTATAACTTATAAGGAGGTTATAATGTACCTTAATAGAGGAAGTTTGCATGCTAACAAATCTTTATGTTCCTACTGTGGACCTTGATCTTAAGGTGACTCAAAATTTTGGAGCTCATAAATTCAATTTTGACTGGAAAAATGACTTCAACATTTGAAAGACCATGAAAAAAAAATTATTCCACCCCTCCTTACTTTCAGAATGATTTTGGATTGTCATATAGACATATGCTATGTTATGGGCAAATAAAATTATAGTAATAATGGAATCAGATCTAGAAAATATATCTGGATTATTAATTCAGAATTCTAATCCAAAAGAAAGCATAGAAACTGAGGATTATTTGGGGGATCTTGCATAGACTCCAAGTACTAGATCTTATATCTAGTTTGGCACATGAGAGCCAAAGTACCACATAGATGGATGAGTCTTCTCTCAGTCCTCCAGGGGTACCTAATAGGCTATACAGAAAAAAAAAATCTAGCTAATGTTCTAGATCATGCTTATTTCAGCTCCAAATAAAACTGATTTTCTGTCACCAACAATTAATGGGTATAATGCTGCCAACAAGCTCATTTTGTAGCATCAGCAGGGTGCGTATTAGCTGATTTCATCCTATTCATCTGCTCTTTTATCATACATCTGTTGTGGGAGTCTAGAACAACTCAAAAGAGGGCAGTACTTGCTTTGCTTAATAACTAAGCATATCCAGAGAGCTTGAGAAGATCTCTTTTTATCCATTTTAAGGAACTGGAAGTGCTCCAGAGAATTATGGCTCAGTTTCTGCACTAGAACCTACCTTTAGATAAGTCCTTGCCTCTCTTTACCCTAAAATAAATTAAGGTGTCAGAGGAAAGAGAGAAGGAAAGTCTTTGCCCTTGTCATCTTCAGTCATACTTCTTGTAATGGCAGAAGATGATCCTGTAAATAATCTCTTATCTTGTCACATTTTTTCTCCAGCTATGATAAATTCTTTGAGCTTTACTTTTCTAAAGTAGTGTGTTAATTTTCTACTTGAAGTAAAACTCTCAGTTACTTTGCTATTTTAATAATTTTAATCAATGAAACTCAATTATCCATATTTTTCCCTTACTTGGGTAGGAAGGAGTCATAGGAAGCACTTGGTATAACTATAAAATAACCAGCCACAGGGACCCCACTCCCTTGCCTATCACCCTCAATAATACTTCATATTCCTCCCCATCATAAGCCAAAAACAATTTGAAAAGCATTTCTCTTCCAGTTAGGAGTTTCTCTATACCAGAGGAAATGTGACCCTACTTATACACATTACTTAGAGCTCCTCTAAGCTACTTTCTCAGGTCATGGCCCTCCTCCTCTCATCAATTTGTGCTCTTTACCTCTGGACCTTGTTGCTCCCACCAAAAACTGGCAGCTATGGTCTGGTGCACATCAATGTCTCCTCAATAAATATACTCTTAAATGGCTTAAAATCCACCCCTTCCCTCTGGTGCTTCATGAACTAGGAACCAGCCTAGTGTCTCATAATATGGGGTGCTGTCAACTCTTCATCTATTGCATCACTATCCCAACAATCATGACACTTGGATTCAGAACTTGAACATCAGTATTTTGGGACTCAACTCCATTTCCTAGCCAACAAAGACTATCATTTCTTGAGAAATGCTCTGTTAATGGACAATCCATGAGACAAAAGCCCGTGGAAAGTCAATGGTTGTTGGAAGCAAAAAGAAAAACAAAAATTTGTTGTAAATTGTCTTCAAACAAAGATCCACTGTTGTGCATTAAAAAAAAAAAGTTTACAGTGTGTCTGATATTTTATTTGTGCTTCATGAATTCTTTTATGACTACTTTCTCAAGTATTTTTTAATCCACACTGTCTGATTCCTCCTCACTTCTCCTGCTTCCATTTGCCAAACTAGATGGCATTAATTTGAATATCAGTGAACATGAAATATAAAACAGTCTGTGATTAATTCTGGATTTTGTTGTCCATAGTGTCTGGTACTACACCTAAGAAGATTCATCAATTCTTTTAATGAGGTGCAATTCTTCATGACTACCATATAACATGCATACAACTCAAGAATTCCCAGTTCTTTCAAAATCTGGTAATTATTCACGAGTGTGTCACATATGACTGGAACTACAGTGGAGAAAAGGGATGGTGGATATTCTTCCAGCCAAATAAAGCTCATCATGCATTTTCTTTCCAATTTTAAGGAACAGAATAATGAAGTGAGGTCTCCAGCTGCCCTAGGTCCTCAGGACATAAATTAAGCTATGTATTTCTGAATCTATTTCTGTTCTTCATTTATGTGCATTTTTTGGACTACACATTTACCTCCTCTAAATTACATTCGAATTATGCTGAGAAGCTTGGTGAGAAAATGAAATGTGAGTCTGAATTCCTTTGCCTCTGTTAAAAAAATATTCCCCATCATTCATTCTGATATTTCTGCAAATATTGTAGTATTTTAACATTGTTCTGACCCTTCACTTTCAGTGATGACACTTGTAGTGAATCTTCTTAAGTGGAGTGATGCTAAATGTGGCTAAAAGAGATAGTACCTGTAGGAACAGCTTCAAGAACATATTTATTAAGTAAAGTGGGAAGGCAAAATCAAATATTAAAATGGTAATTAATTTTTGAGTTTGGAGCTGATGAAACTGTAATTGCATATTAATAACTGCAAGTGGCTTTAGGTGTGATGAAAGAATTAGTTTTTATGATGAAAAGATATTGTTTCCAGAAATTATGTTCTTTTGCACTGGGGTCTAACTAGCATATGTTACTTCAATAATCAAGGTATTTCACCTATTATTTGGCATATCTCCAAGAGTTAGGCTAAGACATATATTGTCTAATAAATATTACAGTTAAATTACCATGAGATCATAGGAATTGGTAAGCAGAGGAAGAGCTGTCATATAGTAGATCACACTTGCACAAAAATTTAGAATAGAAAATAAGTAAAAATCCCTTACCCTCATTCTAATCCTCAGCTGCTCACTTCCATGCAACTACTGAATAAATTCTAGGGTGTGGATGTGTGAGGAGGAATTCATGCATTTAAGGTACATGATATGTTCAAGGATGAAAATCAGACTTGATGAAAGACCAAAATTTTGTTCTTTAGTTACAACTGCTAAGCCTGTCTTCCCTAATGGATCTGAGAAGTAGCCAAATTAATTAGAGAGTAAAACTGCCTCCCATGGACAAGTACATCAAGGACAATAATATTGTATCTTCAAGAGTTTTGTAGTTACCTAAACAAGTAAAATAAGTGGAATGGTTATATTATGAATTTGAAATGCATTAAATATGTCTGATTTTTAAAGTAATCAGAAATGTTTATTGGCCCGATGAAATTTAACTTTCATCACAGTTAATGCCTCTGATACCTTCGTATTCTCTGTTTGGACTTGCTGTGAGAATAATATGCTAAAATTGTTAAATGATAAAATTTTAACTTCCCCAATTAGATCAGTTTCATTTAGATACATATATGAGCATATATATATATGCATATGAATATGTAATTATAAGGTAGGTCAACAGACATCTAAAAACAAGAGATGTTAACTATTTTAAAGATAAATACTTATTAATTGAATATGTCATAACTGCAGATGTGGTAGAGTGGAGGTGTGGGGCTCTGGGGAGTAGTAGTGGCTCTTTTTTCTCAGAAAGGATAACCACCACTACTACAAAAGAGAAAAAAGAGAAGGAAAAAAGGAAGAAGGAGAAGGAGAGGAAGAAGAAAAGATGAAGAAGAAGAAGAAGGAGAAGAAGAAGAAGGTTAAGAAGAAGAAGAAGGAGAAGAAGGAGAAGAAGGAGAAGGAGAAGAAGGAGAAGAAGGAGAAGGAGAAGAAGGAGAAGGAGAAAAAGGAGAAGAAGGAGAAGAAGGAGAAGGAGAAGAAGAAGGAGAAGGAGGAGGAGGAGGAGGAGAAGAAGAAGAAGAAGAAGAAGAAGAAGAAGAAGAAGAAGAAGAAGAAGAAGAAGAAGGAGAAGGAGAAGAAGAAGAAGGAGGAGGAGGAGGAGGAGGAGAAGAAGAAGAAGAAGAAGAAGAAGAAGAAGAAGAAGAAGAAGAAGGAGAAGAAGAAGAAGAAGGAGGAGGAGGAGAAGAAGAAGAAGAAGAAGAAGAAGAAGAAGAAGAAGGAGGAGGAGAAGAAGGAGAAGGAGAAGAAGAAGAAGAAGAAGAAGAAGAAGAAGAAGAAGAAGAAGAAGGAGAAGAAGGAGAAGAAGAAGAAGGAGAAGAAGGAGAAGAAGGAGAAGGAGAAGAAAAAGAAGAAAAAGAAAAAGAAGGAGAAGAAGGAGAAGGAGAAGAAGAAGGAGAAGAAGAAGAAATATGTGACAACTCAGTGTAATGACATTAGTATGCCATTCAGGGAGTGAATAAAAGTTTATTAAATACCTACCATGATCCAGGCACTGTACTAATTGCATCCATCATCACTGCTTAGATTGCTGGGAGAAAAACAAACAGATCGAAAAAGAGACGGGAATAAGTTAGGTCAAGAAGACTTTCCTACATACCTCATTGTACCTCTCTCTAAAACTCTATTCAACTTTCAACATGTGAATAATTACCAGAATCACAGTTTCAAAAGCACAAATTCATTGAATGGAGGCATAAACACACACACATAACACTCATTAAATGTATACTGGGTATAAGACATATCATTAATTGGGAATGCAAAGAAGAAAAAATATTATAGACCACAATATTAATGACATCATATTTTCCCTAACCCAGTGATTCAGAACCACTAGTTGTCATTATATAAACCTTATTTTTCATCCCCCTACCCACTCCATTATTCCTATTACCTTCAACTTCCTCCACCCCCCAAGTACCCCACTCGTGATCTACATACTCCTTTCACTGTGCCTTCAGGAATGTGCATATCTGAGGTAACAAACTTTCATCTTAAAATTTTGTTTCATTTTTTTGTTTTTGTATTTTCTTTTCCCTTTCTCACTCTGTCCATACACTGGTTCTCACTGGAATCTGACTTTCTTCCAATGACACAGAATTCCAAGAAAATCTATCCCAAGTCCCTTGCATTGTCATTCATGTCCTAGGACTCCCTGGTGGTGGTGGCGACAAGGAGTGGGGAGAGTGTAATACTCTGACTTCCCTATTACCAATTTCAGATTCTCTCTCTACCAGCAACATTCAGTAATTTGTGTAACTTTGATATTTGATATTGATATTCCTTCAATCTATATTTGTTACTCAATCAGTACTCTAGTATTTCTTATCCACCCACCCTCAGGACATTATTTTTCTTTTCTTACATAATTCAATGACTGACTGACAGTCTTCCCATCTCAACTCCTTCCCTCCTACTAGAAAACTTCAATATATTCCTCAAACACTGTAACTTTGTGGGTCCCCAATTGATTCATTTTGCATAACCTATTGCTTTACTGTACCTCAGGTATATTAGAGATAGTCATGCTTTTGATTACGTTTATGAACTATGAAATGTCTTTATCTAATCATAATCTTTTACAATTCTCTTTCTCACTGCTTTACAAACTCTAATCCTAATTTTTGCTCACCATGATCCTTCAGAATTTTCCCCAGATTCGCATACCTGCAATAGCTACATTATCCTACCTCCTCCCTAGCTAAATCATTTAAACAATTAAAATCTACACTACGCTCTACCCAGAAGTCTCTTGCCTCCCAATATTTTCGGTGTTCATAGATTTCTAAGGCCTAACAATTGAGTAGAATTATTATTATTTGCTACCTTTGTTCCTACTCATGTACTGCTAAATTTTGGAGAATATTGTTAAATCTTGCTAATTACGAAACTACAAGCTTATGTTAAATAATTGTATGTGATATATTTGTGTGTATATATATATATATATATGTTTATGTGTGTGTATGTGTGTGTGTGTATGTAAGTGTGTATATATCTTTGCTACCCTAAGGAAATTCTTTACTTCCTCTTTAATCAATCCACTATCCAGCTTAACTAGTCTTTTCATCCCTCTGGAAATCTCAAATGTTAGCCTCCCCACAATATGGTTAGCTGATGGTCAGCTGATGATGGTCAGCCTACTGATTCATTGAAATGATTGTTGCCATTTCCTGAGAGCTCTCTTTTGTCTGCTCATCTTGTTATGTATCAATCAAATATCTCACCTTACTCTCACCTTCTTACTTCAAATGAAGAGGTAGTTTTCTGTGCCTTTGATCCCATTCTATCCTGTCTTGATTGGCAAATTATCCTCTCCATTATACTAACTCTATCACTAATATTCAACCACTTCTTGTCTACTGATTACTTTTGTTTAGGGATATACTCATGTCTCCCCGATCCTTGAAATTAAAACTTACTTGATCCTACCATGGTTTTTAACTATCTTTTAATATCTCAATTCCATCATTTCTAAAGGCTGAGAAATCCCTCTACATTAGCAGCCTCTGAATTTTCACCCCAAACTTCTAATTATTTTGCAGCCTAACTCCCAAACTCTTGATTCCATTGAATGTGTTCTCCCCAAAAGCACCAATAATTTCTTAACTGTCAAAGCAAATACCCTTTTCTCAATCATCATCTTTTTTAACTTCTCTGCAGCCTTTGATGCAACTCATCAGTCTCATTTTCTAGATATACTCTCATTTGTAGATTTTTATGAAATGATGCTATTATGCTAAAATTGTATCATGTGCTGGTTCAGCTAATCAGTCTCCCTCCAGTCAGTAGAGTAAATTTAAAAATAACCTGTATAAAATGGTAATGATCAGGATAACCTAAGATCTAGGAGCTTCTACAATAAAGGATAAAACGGTTTGGAATATGATAGTCCAGAGGTCAAAGAGATAGGATTAAAAGCAGGAATCACCTACTTAGAAAAATTGAATATTAATACTTCGGAGGAAAAATGGAATTTTAATGAGATAGAGGACTTTGAAGAATTCTTGAATGGATCATAACTGAATAGAAAATTTGGCTTTCATATACAAGGATCAAGAGAAACATGAAAAGGTAAACAGGAAAGAGAATCCTAAGGAACACATTAAAGCTGAACTATCTGCATTCCTGCATGGGAAGATGGTATTTGTAACTCATGAGACCTTTATCAGTATAAGGGAAGTTAGAGGGAATATATACATACACACATATATACATATATGTATGTATAGCTACATATGTATGTATATGTAGGAATGTATATGTACATGTGTGTGTTCATACACCCATATGTATATATGTATGTATATGTACTAGGAGTAAGAGAAAGGGAGAGATAGAATGTAGCAAATCATCTCACATAAAAGAGGTAAGAAAGACTTGTAGCAATGGAGGAGAATAGGGAGAAGGTGAAAGGAAATAAGTGAGCTTACTTTCATGAGATTTGGTTTAAGGAGGGAATAACACACACTTAATTGGATATGGGAATCTATTTTACCCTGCAGGAAGGCATGGGGGAAGGTGACAGGAGAGGGACAATAAAAGGGGGGACTGTAAATTGGGGAAAGAGATAATTAGAAGTAAACTTCATTGTGAGAGGACAAGTCAAAGGAGATAACGACACAAATGGAGGGCAGGATAGGACAGAGGAAAATGTGGTTAGTCTTTCACAACATAACTATTATTCAGTGTTTTGCATAGTTACACATGTTTGACCTATATTGAACTGCTTGCTTTCTCGATGAGAGTGGGTAGGGAGGGAGCAAGGGAGAGAATATGGAACTCAAAGCTTTACTAGTGAATGTTAAAAATTGTTTTAGCATGCAGCTTGAAAGGAAGATGTACAGGCAGTGGTATATAGAAATCTATTTTGCCCTACATGAAAACAGAAGGGATGAGAATGGAAGAAAGGGTGGCAGGGTTCATAGAAGGGAAGACATAAAAGAGGTGGATGGGATGCATGCTGTCCTGTGGTAGGGGGTGGGGAGAAAATTTGGAATTCAAATTCTTGTGAAAGTGAATGTTGAGAATTGAGTAAGTTACATATTAAAAACAAAGAAAATAAAGGAAAAGGACATGAGAGAAAGGAGGGCTGTAATAGAAGGGAGGGCAAATTGGGAAAAGGAGTAATCTGAAAGCATGATATCTAGGGGTGGGCTGTGGGGAGAGTTGGAGAGAAAATCTGGAACTCTCAAATCTTGTGGGGAACAGATGTTACCACTTTTCATTTCTGATGACGAGGAACAATTCTTACAATCAGGGAAAGATGTAGAGGTTGGGGCTTCTGTATCCCAGACATCTCAAGTGAATGTCCAGTGGGCTCAGGCCATGGAAGAGCTCAAAAAGGATATTAAAAATGAAGTTAGACAGGTGGAGGAAAAACTGGGAAGAGAAATGAGAGAGATGCAAGAAAAGCTTGAAAAACAGGTCAATACTTTGGTAAAGGAGACCCCAAAAAAATGCTGAAGAAAATAACACCTTGAAAAACAGGCTAACTCAATTGGCAAAAGAGGTTCAAAAAGCCAATGAGGAGAAGAATGCTTTCAAAAGCAGAATTAGCCAAATGGAAAAAGAGGTCCAAAAGCTCACTGAAGAAAGTAGTTCTATCAAAATTAGAATGGAACAGATGGAGACTAATGACTTTCTGAGAAACCAAGAAATCACAAAACAAAACCAAAAGAATGAAAAAATCAAGATAATGTGAACTATCTCATTGGAAAAACAAGTGACCTGGAAAATAGATCCAGGAGAGACAAATTAAAAATTATGGGACTACTTGAAAGCCATGATCAAAAAAAAAAGAGCCTAGACATCATCTTCCATGAAATTATCAAGGAAAACTGCCCTGATATTCTACAACCAGAGGTCAAAATAAGTATTGAAGGAATCCATTGATCACCACCTGAAAGACATCCAAAAAGAGAAACTCCTAGGAACGTTGTGGGCAAATTCCAGAGTTCCCTGGTCAAGGAGAAAATATTGCAAGCAGCTAGAAAGAAACAATTCCAGTATTGTGGAAATACAATTAGGATAACCCAAGATCTAGCAGCTTCTACATTAAGGGATCAAAGGGCATGGAATAGGTATATTCCAGAAGTCAAAGGAACTAGGACGCAAACCAAGAATCACCTACCCAACAAAACTGACTATAAATACTTCAGGGGAACATATGGGTCTTTCAATTGAAACAGAGGACTTTCACGCATTCTTGATGAAAAGACCAGAGCTGAAAAGAAAATTTGACTTTTAAACGCAAGAATGAGAAGAAGCATGAAAAAGTAAACAGCGAAGAGAAGTCATAAGGGACTTACCAAAGGTAAACTGTATACATTCCTACATGGAAAGACAATATTTGTAACTCTTAAAACTTTTCAGTATCTGGGTAGTTGGTGGGACCACACACACACACAGACACATACACACACATACACACATGCACACACATACAGAGACAGAGAGCACAGAGTGAATTGAATAGGATGGGACCATATCTTAAAAGAAATTAAGGTAAACAATGAAAGAGAAATATAGTGGGAGGAGAGAGGGTGAAATGGAATGGGGTAAATTATATCTCATTCAAGAGGCAAGCAGGAGACTTTTTAGTGGAGGGAAAAAGAGGAGAGCTGAGGAAAAAAACATGAAGTTTACTCTCATCACATTCGACTAAAGGAAGGAATAAAATGCACACTCATTTCGGTATGAAAACCTATCTTACAATACAGGAAAGTGGGGGAGAAGGAGATAAGCAGGGTGGGGGGGGATGATGGAAGGGAGAACAATGGGAGGAGCAATTTGAAGTCAACCCACAGGGAGGGACAGAATCAAAAGACAGAATAGAAACAATGGGGGGCAGAATAGGATGAAGGGAAATACAGTTAGTCTTACACAACATGACTATTATTCAAGTCATTTGCAAAACTACACAGATATGTCCCATACTGAATTGCCTGCCTTCCCAAAGGGAATGGGTGGGGAGGGAGGTATGGGGAGAATTTGGAACTCAAAGTTTTAGGAACAACTGTCGAGTATTGTTGTTGCTACTAGGAAATAAGAAATACAGTTAATGGGGAATAGAAAGTCATCTGGCCCTACAGCAGAAAAGAGAAGATGGGGACAAGAGAAGGGAGGGATGATAGAAGAAAGGGCAGATTGGTTATAGGGAAAATTAGAATGCTGGGTGTATTGGGGTGGGGGGAGTGGATAAATGGGGAGAAAATGTTGAACCCAAAATTTTGTGAAAATGATTGTAAAAGTTAAATAAATTTATATTCAAAAAAATTTTATAAAAAAAAATGAGCAAAAATAGACAGAAAGAGAAATTCCACTCCAAATGAACATTGAAAGTGTAATACTTTTAGAAATGTATGAACTAATATGCATCCAGGAAAATATAGAACCAACTTTAAAATATTCTTTACAGAAATAAAAAGAGATTTAACAATTAATGAATTGTTAACTACAATGTCCTTGTTTTGGTTGTATTTTCTGATACCATTCCCTGCTCCTACCATCACAGCACCCTTTTATGGTAACAAGCAGGAGAACTCAATTACTCGTAGCCTCTCCCCTTGGGTGGAACTTCTTAGAGATGCAGGAAATGGAAAGCATGCTCTGCCTGGGCAACAGCAAGATACAGAAGCACAGTGCTTCTAAAGAACTGGAGAAAAACTGATTCAAAGTGGGATTGTGTGTACATGGCTCCACCAACATGAAGGAAAGGAGACTGGCTTCCAGGTTGGCCTGTTTCTGTGCCTCCAGAAGGTAATTTTGGCAGAATCTGAAGTCATTAACAAGTGAAATCCCCATTGTCAAAAGGTACTGAGTGACCTTTGAAATCTAGCAACAAAGAAATACTCTACTTAAGTGAGGAATGTTGATAAAGAGATCCACGGAAGGGGAAAAAAAGTTAATTTCTCAAAGATATGAAGAAAAAAGGTGAAAATATGTTGTAGAAGCAGATAGATAAAAAAAAAATAAAGTAATACTGAAAACCAAAGAAAATCAGAGCAACATTTCATTAATCAGATGTGCAGATTCCTAAAAGAGAATAGAATCACATCATGTTTCCAAAAAATTTCAAGAGTAAAGTATGAAATGTCAAAGGAAAACCAATGATCAGCAAATCTGAAATAATCGACAGACTACAAAAAACAATATCAATTCATAAAAGTCACTGCCTGGGATTTGTTTGCAAATAATTAAAAAAATAATTCCTTATTGGGAATAAAATTATAGTAAATTAAGCCAATTTGTAAGAAGAAAATCAATAAGCAATAATGATAAAAATAACTCATGATCTCACATGTTGACCTCACAAATATTATGTGTAGAGACAACTTAAGGATAGATATGTCTCCCACAAGAACAAGAGATGACAAAAGATTTGCATATTGTTATAAAAGGAAAATCACCTGAAAACCATCCAGAGCTTCTGAACACAGAATAAAAAGTGTCAATGTAAAAATTCCGTGTATAATTTCCAGGACAATATCACCTGAAAACAGAATAAAAAGTGTCAAAGGAAAGATCCCACTTTTAATTTCCAGAAAGACAACCAAACTATGTTTCAAACTCCATATTGTTTGATTTGAATAACTTCAGAAAACAGACTCACAAAAGTACAGCTGCCTATGAAAGAAGCAGTAGATAAATATATTAGTCTAATTATAAACTATTAAAAAAGGGAAATCATAAAAAGAAAAAGAAGCCAACAACCACAATAGAACAAAAATTCCATGAAGAGATCCCCTCCTCCCACCAATGTAGAATGTGTAGTCTTTCCAAACACAGCACAAAGTACTTATCTCCCTTCCCAGAACACCTCTTTTTATCCATAGGAACATTTCTCAGTGAAACACTCCCCAACTATTAGAGCAGAGTTTTTGTTTTGTTTTTTTCCTAACCCTATCCCCTTTTCAGTCTTTCCCCTGCACACCCATTCAACTGTTGGCCTTTATTTTTCTGAAACTACAGAGATAATCTTACCCCTACTGCTAATCCTTGGTTTGAACACATGTCATACATTCATCTCTACCCTCCTGCCCTCTTTCCCTTCTATGTACCCTTCCATGTTATAATGCAGTTAGGAAGGAAGGAAGGAAGGAAGGAAGGAAGGAAGGAAGGAAGGAAGGAAGGAAGGAAGGAAGGAAGGAAGGAGGGAGGGAGGGAGGGAGGGAGGGAGGGAAGGAAGGAAGGAAGGAAGGAAGGAAGGAAGGAAGGAAGGAAGGAAGGAAGGAAGGAAGGAAGGAAGGAAGGAAGGAAGGAAGGAAGGAAAGAAGAAAAAGAAAATATTTGTCTGTTAGCAAACTCTCATTAGGTTCTTTTTTTTTTAGTATTAATATTTATTTAACTTTTTACATTCGTTTTCACAAAATTTTGGGTTCCAAATTTTCTCCCCTTTTATCCCCTCCCCCCCACCCCAATACACCAAGCAATCTAATTTTCCCTATCTCCAATATGCTCTCTCTTCTCTCATCCCTCCCTTCTCTTGTCCCAATAATGCCACCATAATACTTCTCTAAACTATTCTTCACTGTTAGCTCCACTAAGATTCTGCCTTTACCCCGTCTCACATAGGAAAAAAAAGCCATTTATTATTCTCTTGATTGTCATTCTGTTCTGTTGCTGTCCCTGGTAACTGCATTTATTCCCTCTTCCTTTCTGTTGTCTGAAATGTTTGAAAATCAAACAATCTCTTAAGTTTGGACTTTCTGAAAATGTTTCTATGCCCCATTATTATTGAGCATCCACATTTTTTGCTTTTATAGTTAAGGTCAAATTTGGAGAGTAGGTCATTCCTCCTCTATCCTGAGCTTTGTTGCTTCTCAGAACGTATTTTTTCTGAAGTTTTATTGGCACATCATTGAACAAAATGATTTAAAATGGTTTCCTTTATAAACTGTAACTTGTGAATGTGGTTTTTTTTTGGTAAGGATTATGTGGATTTCAAAGGAAAACAAATCAAATTAGCTAATGCATAGCCTGTTTTATTATTTCTTTTTTTTAAACCAACTAGTAGGTTCAGTTATTAATTCAATATAACTTGAAATTATTAATTTTATTAATATTTTCTTTCATTTTCAGAGTATCTATTTTCATATTTATTTGTTCTCCCTTAATACGTTATTTTTAAAGTTACTTTTTACAGTGTATGCCCATTTAAATTTTTCTTTTTTTGATTGATGAAAATATTAAGAGATATAAAGACTACATTGGTTGTATCTCATTAATAATGCATTGTTCTCATTATCATTAATTAAAATTTTATCATTTCTATTACACTTATTTTGATACATCGATCTTTAGGATTAAGTTATTTGGGTTTCCCATCCATTTTCAACATTGGAGTGGTTTTTCATTTAATATAGCTTTTATTACATTGTGATCCAGGATGTGTATTGTATAATATTTTTGCTTTGCTATATTTATTTGTGATGATTTTTATGCCATGAAGAATGATCAATTTTCTTTTTTTTTATTTTTCAGTTCTTATCATTCACTTCCACAAGAAGGTGAATTCAAATTTTTTCCTTATATGTCCACATTCCCCACCCCAGGACAGCATGCACCTCATCCACCCCTTTCTCCAGTCTGTCCTTCCTTCTATTACACACACTTCTTTATATATTTATAATATATATTCATTTATAAATTATATTTAAATATAATAATATTTCTTCATTGAGAACTTACCATACTGATTAAATAAGATGTCCAGTGCAAAGAAAAAAGAACAAATGGTAACTTTTTATTTTAATTTTACTTATTAGATACATTATCTGTGTCAATTACTGGAAGTCAGTAGAAGTAGAAGGTTTATGCAGAAGAAATTCCAGAACTCAACTAGCAGTCATTCATAATGGTAACAAAGAGAAGCAATTCCATATCTAATTAAATTAACTAAATGTTGCTGCTTGGATTTATCTAACTGTTGTAATTTAATCACTGCTAAATGGAATCACTATT
Source organism: Bettongia penicillata ogilbyi (assembly GCA_023548195.1). Lineage (NCBI taxonomy): Eukaryota > Metazoa > Chordata > Mammalia > Diprotodontia > Potoroidae > Bettongia > Bettongia penicillata. Next base: position 4,708,733 of record JAJHZJ010000139.1, read on the forward strand.
TAACTGAAATTAAAACTAATTAATTGTTTTAATTGTTGTTTCTATGAATGATGCTGTTTTCTTGACAATGCCACTTTGAAGAAATGAAGAAATTCTTTGTAATATTGCCTTGGGAACATTTCATTCAATTGGAATCAAAATACAATTTTCTCCTCATGTTTAATTAATACAAATGATTCAATTATTGGTGCTTAATTTTAAGCCTTTGGCCTCATATCAAAAATGTCTCTCAAAATACAAAGTGACATGAAAAGAGGAGCAAATTTTCAAAAACTGTTAAATTATAGTAGCTTACATTATTATTATTTTTGTCATAAACGTCTTCACTCACATGGGCTCACTTGACTTTAACAACAACCTTGTGAAGTCAGTAGTAGAGGTGTCATTTGATCATCCCATGAATAATTCATGGAGATGAGCTTGCTCCATGGGCCATTCTGGTGGACCACAGTCAGGATTCCTTAATAAAGGACATGCATGAATAGATGCTCTTGGTTGGTGCCCTCATTTCTATGATGAGGGAAAAAGGAAGGTAGGGGATCAATACTATCAAAGGTTTAAACAATCAAAAGGAATACAAAAATGCTTGCTGATATATGAGACACATTAAAGATCACAAAACTAATAAATAGGAAATCTAGTCTGAAATTCTGACTTTAGGTGAACCAAAGTGATGAATAGTTTATAAACTTTAATTTGTCTGACAAGTTTCTTTTTTCTATTAAAATATATGTATTTATATATCAATCATTAATTATTCTCTCAAAAATTTGAGGTGTTACAAAGATTATATTGATAAATTAATCAGAAATATTTGAAACTGTTCTATTTAAACCTTATTTTTATTTTTATTATATTCTCCATAACTCAGTTGTTGTGAGGAAAATATATTTGAAAAATGCAAAATTTCCTATAATAAATGTGTTATTATTTTCACGGTCATCATCATTATCTGAGTCAACATATCTCATTTACATTCTAATCATACAAATGTTCTGTCTAGTTGGAGGGGAAAGAATTAGAAGAAATGAATGAAAGTTGGAAAGAGACAAGTTTATTATTGTGATAAAGAACAAGCCACTAAAAATAGTTAAAGTAGCTCATAAATAAAGATGTTGCATTACAATGGCTGTCTTCTTCCATGTTGGTCTTGAGAAAAAAGTCTAGAAGTCCACTTACTGCATATGATTTTTTTAAGGGATGTAAATGGTTTGACTAGGTTAAGGTCTTTATAGTTACTACTTCAGGTTAACTTTTTCAAGCTTCTTGAGTCTTTTCTTTGAATGTCAAATTTTCTAGTCAGTTCTGGTCTTCCCATCAGAAGTCATTGAAAATCCTACATTTAATTAAACATACATTCCCCTGTATTGTTATACTTAATTTTTCTGGGTAGCTTATCTCCTTTGCTTTCCAGAATATCATATTCTGAGCCCTCTTCTCTTTAACGTGGATGTTGCTAAACCTTGTGTGATGCTGACTGTGGCTCCACAATATTTAAACATTTCATTTATGGATGCATGCAATATTTTCTTGTTGATAAGGTACCTCTGGAATTTGGCTATAGTATTGCATTTTGAGATATCTTTCAGGAGGCAATCTTTGGATTCTTTCAGTTTTAATTTTATCTTGCGAATCCATCAGGGCAATTTGTTTTGATAACTTCTGAAGTGTGAAAGGTAGGCTCTTTTTTTGATGATAGCTTTCAATTAGTCCAACAATTCTTGAATTGTCTCTCCTCAATCCATTTTCCAGGTGAGTTTGTTTTTTTCTAATGATCTATTTCATATTTCCTTCTCATTTTGATCTTTTAAAAATTTTGTTTGATTGTTTCTTGGTGTGTTATGAAGTCGTTAGTTTATCCTTGCCCAATTCTAATTTTTAAGAAATAACTTTCTTGAATGAGTTTTAGTACCTCCTTTACGATTTGTCCTATTCTGCTTTCTAAGAAGTATTTTCTTCACTATTTTTGTGCCTTCTTTATTAAGTTATTAATTTTCTTTTTCAGAGATTTTTTGTTTCAACCATTCCCTCATTTTCCTTTACCACTCTCATCACTTTTTATAAATCTTCCAAGAATTCTTATTGGGATTAGATCAAATCAACATTTTTCTTGAGGTTTTGGTTGCAGTTTTTCAAATTGTTGTCTTCTTCTGAATTTGTGTCTTGGTTTTCCATTTTTTCTGTGGCAGATTCTTAAGGTCAAGTTATTCTGTTGTTGTTTGCTCATTTCTTTTTAACCCAGTTTATTTCTTTATTTTGCATTCTATGTTAAAATTCAACTCTGTTAATGTAGGGGCCAGAAAGTTTTGTGCCAGGCTTCAGGAATATTCATTCTGCTGTTTTCAGAACTGGTTCTCGTGGTTGGCAAGTTTTCAGTAATTTCTAGATGGGTGAATCAGGGAGAGGTGTGGTCAATGCACCCCGAATCTTTTCTCTTCCTTTTACTGGACTTTACCCAGGAAGGACACTTTTTCTTTATTTTTTATTTTATTTTATTTATTTTGCATCTGAAAGCTCTAGCACTACTGTTGGCCCTAGAACTGGCATCAGGTTGCCTGTTCCCTTATGACTGGTCAGGTGCTCTGTTCTCTATCCTTGAATAGCAACACAAATATTCATAGGGGCAGGAGAGTTGCTAATCAGTATCACCTTTACCTCTTGTCAGCATAGAGTCCCCGGGGATCTCCTTTTAAGCAGGTGTCTGACCCTTTTCTATCAGATAGAAGGGATAGTGAAGATATTTATGATGGTGAAGCTAAAAACAAACAGAGGAGTTTGTTTGCATATGACTTTGTTAGATTTTTATTATAAATTATTATTCTCAGATAGGTTGAATTAGATGGTCCTCTGAAGTGTTGCATCTTCCTAGAACAGAGTCCATGAAACAAAAAAGAATAAATTGTGTCAATCATATTTCATTTTTTAATTTATATATTCATTCATTCACTCATTTTTTGTTTCCTTATTATTTATTTATTGATTGATCTATTGATCCATTTATTTATTTATTTTTATTTTTCAACATTCATTTCCACAAGATTTTGAGTTTGAAATTTTCTCTCCATCTCTTCCCTTCCCCAGTCCAAGACACCATGTATTCTGATTACTCCTTCCCCAAATCTGATCTCCCTTCTATCACACCCCTCCCTTCCCTTATCCCCATCTTCTGTCTTTTCTTGTATGGTAAGAGATTTCTATATCACATTACCTGTATTTCTTATTTCCCAGGTCCATGCAAAAACTATTGTCAGCATTAGTTCCTAAAATTTGAGTTCCAGCTTCTCTCCCTTCTTCCCTCCCCACCAATACCCACTGAGAAGGCAAGTAATTCAATATAAACTATACAAGTGTAGTTATGCAAAAGACTTTCATAAGAGTCATGTTGTCAAAGACTAACTTATTTCCCTCCATCCTCTCCTGACTTCCCATTTACTCTATTCTCTCTTTTGTCCTTGTCCTTCTCCAAAAGTGTTTACTTCTGATTACTTCCTCCTCTCATTTTTGCTGCCTGCTATCATGCCCCACACTCCACTTATCCCATTCTCATCTAATTCCTGTAGTGTAAGATAGATTTTCATACCAAATTGAGTGCGTATGTAATTCCCCCCTTATGCCAAATATGATGAGAGTATGCTTGACTTTTTCACTCACACCTTGCCCCTTTTCCCCTCCATTGAAAAAGCTCTTTCTTCCCTCTTTTATGTGAGATAATTTCCCCCATTTCATTTCTCCCTTTTCGAATATATTCCTCTTTCATCCCTTAATTTTATTTTTTAGATATCATCCCTTCCTATTCAACTCTCCCTGTGCCCTCTGTCTCTCTGTGTGTGTGTGTGTGTGTGTGTGTGTGTGTGTGTGTGTGTGTAGGTACATAATCCCTCCAATTACCCAAATACTGAGAAAAGTTTCAAGAGTTGTAAATCTTTCCATGGTGAAATGTAAAGAGTTCAATTTTTGTAAGTCCCTTATAATTTCTCTTTCCTATTAACCTTTCCATGCTTCTCTTGAGTCTTGTGTTTGAAAGTCAAATTTCTTATTCAGCTCTGATCTTTTCATCAAGAATGCTTGAAATTCCTCTATTTCATTAAATGACCACTTTTTGCCCTGAATTATTATAGTCAATTGTTCTGAGTAAATGATTCTTGGTTTTAATCCTAGTTCCCTTGGCTTTTGGAATACCATATTCCAAGTCCTTCAATCCCTTGTTGCAGAAGTTGCTAGTTCTCATGTGTTATCCTGATTATTTTTCACAATACTCCAATTGTTTCTTTCTGGCTGCTCGCAATATTTTCTCCTTGATGTGGAAACTCTGGAATCTGGCTACACTCTTCTTAGGAGGTATTTTTTTTCAGATCTCTTTCAGGAGGTGATTGGTGGATTCTTTCAAAATTTATTTTGCCCTCTGGTTCTAGAACATAAGGATAGTTTTCCTTGGAAAGTTTCATGAAAGATGATGTCTAGGCTCTTTTCTTGATCATAGTTTTCAGATAGTTCCATAATTTTTAAAGTGTCTCTCCTGGATCCATTTTCTAGGTCTGTTGTTTTTCCAATGAGACATTTCACGTTGTCTTCTATTTTGTGATTCTTTAGGTTTTATTTTGTAATTTCTTGGTTTTTCATTAAGTCATTATCTTCCATGTGCCCCATTCTAATTTTTAAAGTATTGATTTCTTCAGTGAGCTTTTCAACCTCATTTTCCATTTGGATAATTCTGCTGTTTAAAGCACTCTTCTCCTCATTGGCTTTTTGGACCTCTTTAGCCGTTTGGGTTAGCAGTGTCAATCATATTTCAAGAACTTGTCCGTGAAAATCGCCCTGATATCTTAGATCTGGAACACAAAATCAGAATTGAAAGAATTCATTGCTCATATCTTAAAGAGATTCCCCCCAAAAAAACACCTCTCAGGAATATTACAGCCAAATTCTAGAGCTAGTGTTTGTGTGTGTATGTATGTGTGTGTGTGTGTCTGTGTGTGTTTGTGTGATCTTGAAGGAGTCATAATTTTTCTCAGTAATAGTTTCCTTATTTTTAAAATGGAGAAAATAGTAACACCTACTTCCTAGGATTTCTCATTACTATTTATTTAGTTTATTTATTTACTTAATAATAACTATATAGCAATTTTTTCTCTTTTGCCCAGGAACACTGTGAGTCTTCCTCTCACAGTCTGATTTTTTGTTATTAAAGAAGCCATCCCTTGAGTAACTTAAAGAAGCCTATTCATTAAATGGGTGTATCTTACTCAAAGTGAGAAGGCAATGAGACCGCTGCCTGTAGGGAATCTCCCAATGCAGCCTGGGCCATTTCCAGTCTTCTTGATGAATATCAAGCCACTGGACCCAGAAGGTTCAGGAGATGAAAGTTGGTTTGGTAACCTTGAACAGCCCTCCTTCACTCAAATCAAAGTCAACTACAAGTCATGTCATCATCTTACTGTCATGGTCCTCTTTGAGAATGAAGGATAAATACAAAAACCAACAATGATTTCTCATTAGATTCAAAAAAGGTAATATGAAAATAACATTTTAAATTGTAAAGACCTATAAGATTCTAGTTGTCATGGTGGGAAGAAGTCTTTACTTGGGCTATGAATCTTGAGTCCATATTTCAAGACAGCTCAAACAACTCAAGGTCTGGATCGGTCCTCAATTTTAATTAAGATCAGAGCTATTTTGGTGCTCTATAAGAAGTGGAGTGATAATATCTAGAGAATTCAATCACCACCTTCAAAGATTCATTTTTTATGATATTCAACATGGCAACAACTAAATTTAGCTATAAGATTTAGTTGTTATCTTACATAAACATGAAGTAAAGCAGTTAAGAGATATAGAGTATAGAAATCTCCACTTGGGTTCAGTAAGATTTAAGTTTCAATATTATTTCAGGACCTTTCTAGTTCTAAAATATTGGGGAAGTTACAACTCTTCTCAGACTCAGTTTCCTTATCTGTATTCTGAAAAAAATAATAACACCCACTTCCTATATTCCATCATGAGGATCAAGTAAGATAACATATTGAGAGAATGTTGTAAACCTTCAAGTGCTATAAAATTGTTCATCACCATCATCATCTTCATCAACATCATCATCATTAAAAGAATCTGCTTAGGAAGATTTCAGAATGTTCTGGAAAGACATGTATGAAATGATGCAGTGAAATGGGCAGAACCAGGAAAACAGGGTGATAGAAACCTTATGTGAGAATCTACTATGAATGACTCAGCTCTTCTCAGAAATACAATGATCCAAGTACAAAGGACTCAGGAAGGAAAAAACTATCCATATCTAATGGACTCTGGATGCAGATCAAAACATTTTTCCACTATTTTAATCTCTTTTTTATCTGTTTCTTCTTTCACAACTATGGCTGATATGGAAATATTTTTATATCACAGCATATGTATAAACTGTATCAAACTGCTGACTATTTTCAGAAGAGAGGAGGGGAGAGAGGATGAAAAAAGTTATGTCAAAATCTTGTAAAAATGTTAGCTAATTTTTTTTCTTAAAATGTAACTGGGAAAAGTACAATACAGTCAAAATATTAAAAATGGGGGCAGAGACAAAATGGCAGAGTAAAAGCAGGGACTTTCTTGAGCTCTCCCCCAAGGGCCTCCAAATACTTGTAAAATTACTCTAAGCAAATTCTAGAACTACAGAACACATAAAATGACAGAGCAAAATAAATCTCCAGCCAAAGAACACCTGGAAAGTTGGAAAAAGGTTATATCTCACCGGGAAGGGAGTGGAACAGAGTCTAGCAAGGGCCACACTAGTCCATATGGGCGAGAGTAATCCTCACAGGACTGAATCACAGACAGCTATCATAGTTCAAGAATTCTCAATGCACAAATGCCAAAGACAGCACAGAAGGTCAGCGGGAAACCTCTGTGGGACCTGGATGAAAGAGTAACTTGTAGTCTGGACAAGGACTAGTTTCAGCCCTGGGGCAGATAATCATGTGGCTTCTGTTAGTTTTGTTGCTGATGTGAACAATAATCCTAATAGTTTTCCTGATATTGAACCAGCCCTGCATTCCTGGTATAACTACTACCTGATCATAATGTACAAGTTGGTGTATTATTTTTGCTAAAATCTTCTTTAAGGCAGAGTTCAGCCCAGTCCAATGTATGGGCCACATGGCCCAGCAGGGACAGGACCTGGAAGGGGTTCCATGGAGCCACCAGCAGGAGCAATTCCCAAATTGCTCAACCCACAAACATCTTCAAAAGTCAGTGGGAAGGCTCCTTTACCCAGGAGAGGGGAGCACACTGCAGTGGCAGCTTCCATTTGTGGAGCCCTCTGCCTAGAGCCCCTGGGGGAATTGAGCAGTTGATCTGAATCTCAGCTCTGAGTGGCAGACCTGGGGTGAGGAGGACCCCTGGTGTGATGGAGCTAGAGGCAGATGTAGTGAGGGAATTCTAATTGCAGATTCAAGGCAGAACATTTTTAGATGCTTCCAGACCAGTGCACAAGCCAGGAAAGAAGTAAACAACCTCACCTTTGATTGTGCCACTTTGGAGGAAATGAGAACTTACAGGTCCCCAGTGTATACCCTCCTCTTGACAAAGGACTTAAAAGTTAAGTAAATGGTTGGGAAAATGCCCCAAAAAGGGAGAAAAAAATAAGATTATAGAAGGCTATTTCTTGGTGAACATGTATTTCTTTCCCTCTTTTCTGATGAGGAAGAACAATGTTTGCCATCATAGGAATCAAGTATTCTGCATCTCCAAAATAAATATGCAGTGGTCTCAGGTCATGAAAGAGCTCAAAAAGAATTTTGAAAATCAAATAAGAAAGATGGAGGAAAAATTGGGAAGAGAAATGAGAGCAATGCAAGAAAATTATGAAAAGTGAGTCAAAAGTTTGCTAAAGGAGAAAAAAATACTGATGAAAATAACACTTAAGAAAATAGTTCTTTAAAAATTAGAATGGAGCAGATGGAAGCTAATGAATTTATGAGAAACTATGAAATTATAAAACAAAACCAAAAAAATGAAAAAAATAGAAGACACATTGAAATATCTTATCTTTCATGAAATTAACAAGGAAAACTGTCCTAATATTCTAGAACCAGAGGGCAAAATAAATATTGAAAGAATACACCAATCACCTCCTGAAAGAGATCTGAAAAGAAAAACTCCTATGAATATTGTAACCAAATTCCAGGCTTCTCAGATCAAGGAAATAATATTGCAAGCACCTAGAAAGAAACAATTCTAGTATTGTAGAAATATAGTCAGGATAACACAGAATCTGGCAGCTTCTACATAAAGGAATTGAAGGACTTGGAATATGATATTCCTGAAATCAAAGAAACCAGAATTAAAACCAAAAGTCACCTATCCAGCAAAACTGAACATTCTTGATGAAAAAGATCAGAAGTGAATAGAAAATTTGACTTTCAAACTGAAGAATCAAGAGAAGCAGGAAAAGGTAAACAGGAAAGAAAAATCGTAAAGGACTTTGTAAAATTGAAGTTTACATTCCTTCATGGAAAGATAATATTTGTAACTCTTGAGACTTTTCTCAGTATTTGCGTAGTTGGAGGTATTATACACACACACACACACATGCATGCACACACACATGCACACACACATGGTGAGAGAAAGAGACAGAGATACAGAGAGCTCGGGTGAGTTGGATAAGAAGCGATAATATCTAAAAATAAAATTAAGGGGTGAGAGAGGAATATATTGGGAGTGGGAAGAAAGACACGAAATGGGGCAAATTATCGCTCACAAAAGAGGCAAGAGAAAGCTTTTTCAATGGAAGAGAAAAGGGAGGAGGTGAGAGGGAAAAAGTGAAGCTCACTCTCTTCACATTTGACTTAAGGAGGGAATAATATGATCACTCAATTTGGTAAGAAAATCTATATTACACTGCAGGAAAGTAGGGGAGAAGAGGACAAGTGGGGTGAGGGGGATGATAGAAGGGAGGACAAATGGGAGAAGGGAGAAATTAGAAGTGAACACTTTTGTGGAAGGATAAGGTCAAAAGAGAGAATAGAATAAATGGGGGGCAGGATAGGATGGAGGGAAACATAGTTAGTCTTACACACCATAACTATTATAGAAGACTTTTGAAAAACTACACATATATAACCTATATTGAATTGATTACCTTCTCAGTGGGGATGGGTGGGGAGGGAAGAAGGGAGAGAAGTTGGCATTCAAAGTATTAAAAACAAATGTTGAAAATTGTTTTTGCACACACCCGGGAAATAAGAAATACAAATAATGTGATATGGAAATCTCTCTTACGCCATAAGAAAAGATGGGGATAAGGGAAGAAAGAGGTGTTGTAGAAGGGAAGACATATTGAGGGAAGGGGTAATCAGAATGCAAGGCATAATGTGGTGGGGGAGGGGAGAGATGGTGAGAAAATTTGGAACTCAAAATCTTTTGGAAATGAATGTGGGAAACTAAAAATAAATACATAAAGATTAAATCTATTTAGAAATAAAATCTTATTTAAAATTTTGCCTCTATATTCATCATAGAAATTAAAAACTCTTATTCTCACTAAAATATTATCTCAGCATTTTCTTCAATGTTGTGTAGTATCCTTGAGAAACTAGGACTAGCTGACCTTGTCCCACGTTTAGCATTATGGTGATCTTATCTAATTTCCCAGATGCCGTTGAGCCTATGCACCTGAGTACCTGTGAGTAATTTCAACATACAGGCAGAACCCATAAATTAGCAATGTTATTCTTTAGAGATAGAGATAGCCTTCATTACATATAGGAATTTTGCCCACTTTCTTTCATGTAACCAACAATGCTCTCTCATTCCTGTTACAGTAGCCAATTAGATTATTTCTTTTCCATTCTTTACTGCATGCTTTTTATTAAATTTGGGGTCTTATGACCATAGGTAGTGTAATTTGAACCACTGTTTGTTATCAGGTCACATGCCCCTGTTAATAATGCTATCTTGTCCAGAGAATTGTCTCAGTTTACTTTTGGCTAAATTTTGTACACTCCACCCCTTGTGTTATATTTTATAAAAGAAAACCAGCTTACCAGTTCAAAAATTTCAAAAAAGGAAGAACGCACAAAAAAGAAGAAACAACAAATTACTTTACTAGGAATATTTTTGTCCAACTATTTCAGTAAGAAACAGTAATTTAAATGAAGTGGATGAATGTTTATAAAAATATAAAATGCATAGGTTAAAAGAATAAGAAATAGATAATTTAAATATTCAAATTTGAATAGTAAATTTAATACATCATTAGATGAGCCTCAATTGAAAAAGTAAAGGGTGACCAGAAGGATTTACAAATAAATTCTTTCAAATATCTGTGGAATGATTGATTTCAGTATGACATGTAATGTAATGAAAAGATAACATGATATAAAGTCCTACTAAATCCCTGCAATAAGACAAATATGCTCTTGATAGCTAAATCAGGGAAAGTGAAAACAGAAAGAAAATAATGGAGTAATTTTTGAAATTTATATAGACATAATTAATTTAAATACTATATTAACAAAGTGGTCAGGGGGGTGGAGCCAAGATGGTGGAGTAGAAAGACTCACGTATGTTAGCTCCGAACCCACATCCCATATATTTTCTGCAAGAAGAACTCCCCATGAATTCTGGATCACTGCAAGGTACGCAGAAACACAGTGGAAAAGATTTCCTTTCCAGAGAGCCCTGGAGAGCTGTCCCCAGGGGTCCGTCGTGCCCTGGAAAGTAGAGTCCACCCCTGAGCTGCCCTGGCCGCAGGGCTGAGAGGAGCAGATCCGAGCAGGCTTCAGGGACGGAATCTCTGGCAGCTGCAAAGGTCCCTCCACCCAGAGGAGCTACAGGTCAGTGAAAGAGAGGTCTGGGCTGGCCGAGAGGGAAGCGGGGTGTCTCCGTGACTCGGGGTCCCTCGGGAGGCAGTGGCAGAGGAAGAGGCAGGGGCAGGAAGCAGTGGAGACAGAGGCAGCGGTGGAGGCAGAGGCAGTGGCGGCGGCCCGGGACTCCCCGAGCAGCAGGCAGAAGCTCAGGTCTCTGCATAAACCGCCTGAGGGAGCTGAGCCTGGGAGGTGGCCCTGCCCCCACCCCAGCACCAGAACTTAAGCTCACATTGAATAGGAGCCACAGCCGCCTCGAAAAGCCCATTTGAATCTTAGACCTCAAGCACTAGCTGGGCGGATCTAGGCAGTGGTGGACAGGAATCTCAGAGGTCAAGTAACTGGCTGGAAAAATGCCCAGAAAAGGGAAGAAAAATAAGACTATAGAGAGCTTCTTTGAGCAGGTGCAAATGTTCCCACCTTTCAATTCTGATGATGAGGAAATATTCTTACCATCAGGGAAAGACGTGGAGGTCGGGGCCTCTGTATCCCAGACATCCCAGGTGGATGTCTGGTGGGCTCAGGCCATGGAACAGCTCAAAAAGGATTTTGAAAATCAAGTGAGACAGGAGGAGGAAAAACTGGGAAGAGAAATGAGAGAGATGCAAGTAAAGCATGAAAAATGGGTCAATACCTTGCTAAAGGAGACCCAAAAAAATGCTGAAGAAAATAACACCTTGAAAAATAGGCTCACTCAATTGGCAAAAGAGGTTCAAAAAGTCAATGAGGAGAAGAATGCTTTCAAAAGCAGAATTAGCCAAATGGAAAAAGAGGTTCAAAAGCTCACTGAAGAGAATAGTTCTCTCAAAATTAGAATGGAACAGATGGAGGCTAATGGCTTTCTGAGAAACCAAGAAATCACAAAACAAAACCAAAAGAAGGAAAAAATGGAAGAGAATGTGAAATATCTCATGGGAAAAACAACTGACCTGGAAAATAGATCCAGGAGAGACAATTTAAAAATTATGGGACTCTCTGAAAGTCATGATCAAAAAAAGAGCCTAGACATCATCTTCCATGAAATTATCGAGGAAAACTGCCCTGAGATTCTACAACCAGAGGGCAAATAAGTATTGAAAGAATCCATCAATCACCGCCTAAAAGAGATCCAAAAAGAGAAACTCCTAGGAACATTGTGGCACATTAAATTATTTAAAGTTATTTGTCTTTAAATTTTTATTATTATTTTATAATTTTTCTTCTGGTTTTTCTCATTTTACTTTTCAGCACTTTATTAAAATCTTCAAAACTGGTGCTTTTATAAGATTGGAATTTTAAATTGTTCTTCTCGTTATGTTCACTTTTTCTAAATTACCTCACAAAGGCCATTCTATGTCTGATTGAAATGATCCCTTTTTTTCTTTAATTTCTTAAAGCAAGGTAATATTCCAACATTTAGGTGATGAAGTGGATAGAGTACCAGACTTAGAGTCAGGAAGACTGGAGTTCAAATGTGATCTTTTATACCTGCTAGCTATGGGACCCTAAGTAAGTCACTTAATCATGTTTGCCTCAGTGTTTTGTTTATCTGCAAAATGAGCTAGAGAAAGAAAAAAGGAATCAGTTTCAGTATCTTTGCCAAAAAAAACCCAAATGGGGTTCTCAAAAAAGTTGGCCATGATAGAAATAACTGATAAACAAATATTCTACAAAATATGTAAACCACAACTTGTTCAATTCCTTAGTTGATGGGCATCTCCTTAGTATACACTTACTGTTATCATTTTTGTTCTTCTTTTTTAATACCACAAAAGAGTTCTTAGATATATTTATGACCACATAGAATTCTTTTCTTCTTCCTTCTTAATCTCTTTTGGCTATAGACCTAGCAATGAAATAATGAAGTCAAAAGTCATATCTTCTTCAGAACTTTGCTCTGTAAAATACCAAACTGCTTTCCAGAATGGTTGTACTTATTAAAGTCTTCACCAGCAATACATTAATATGCTTATTTTCTGACAGACTCTGACATTGGGCATTTACCTTCTTTTGTCATGTTTGTTAATCTGTCATGTATGAGGTGGAATCTCAGAATTGCTTCAATTCCCTTTCCTCTAATTGTTAGTGATGACTGGATATATACTGAATTTCTTCTCTTCAGAGTTATCTGCTCATCCTTGGAACCATGTGTCAACTGGAGAATAGATATTATTTTATAAATATTGATGAGTTCCTTAAAATCCTTGGAAATTAGAACTTTATTTAAAAAAATCCCCCCAAAATCATGCTGTAAATATTTTAGTGTCAAGTCATTCCCATATAATCTTAGCCTTTTTAGAGATGATTGTGGGGGAAAAGTCTTTTTAAAATTTTATGTAATAAAAATTATTCATTTTATCTTCTGTGACCTCCTTTATTTTTTTATTAATCATGAACTTTTCTTCCTACCATAGAACTGATAGGTCATTCCACTCTATCTAACTTGTTTATATGTTACATATTTGGAGGTTATCATGGCTTGTGATGTGAGATATTGAAGAAAACATATATTTTCCAATCTGCTATTCAATTTTCCACTTAACAGAATTAAATATTAAGTGCCTACTGTAGTAACTGGATCCTTTGTGTTTTTTGATCATCAGACTTCTAGGTATACTTGCCTTCATAAATTGTAAATGTAATCTGTTTCACTGCTTCGTACATCTGTTTTATTCTACCTTTATAAGTAGTTTGGGTAGTTGTGTATTGCACCAAATATATAAATTGAGTCAGAACTTTGAATTCTATTATATTGACTAGCCCCATTCATGAGCATTTTTTTTCTCCAATTTGGGGAATTTGTTTTTATTTATAACAGTGTTTTGAAGTTGTTTTAATTAAATTTGTTTCACACAACTTGGAAAATAATATTGAAATTTTCATATTATATAATTATTTTCGATTAGAACTTATCTTCTGCTATTGGATTTTATTGCTATTATATAGAAATTTCCATTACCTGTTGGAGTTTGTTTTATTGCCTGTGAACTTTTTTAATTGTCTAGGGTTCTTTAAGTATACTACCATATTTTCAACAAGTGATAATCTTGTTTCCTTTTTTCCCTATAACTGTTTCTTCAACTTATTTTTTTCATATTTTCTTAATATAGCCAGAATTTCTTGTACTATAACAAATATAAGTGGTATCAATGAACATATTGTTACCCCTCTCTGCCCCACCAAAACTTTACTGTAGGGGACTTTAATTTGTGTTTGATTACATATAATTCTACATTTTGGTTTTAGTTATGTAGTATTTATCTTTCTTTTTTTTAATTTATTTATTTATTTAAATTTTTTACATTCATTTTCACAAATTTTTGGGTTCCAAATTTTCTCCCCTTTTATCCCCTCCCCCCACCCCAATACCCCAAGCAATCTAATTTTCCCTATCTCCAATCTGCCCTCTCTTCTGTCATCTCTCCCTTCTCTTGTCTCCATCTTCTCTTTTCTCCTGTAGGGCCAGATGACTTTCTATTCCTCCTTAACTGTATGTCTTCTTTCCTAGTTGCAACAACAATACTAAACAGTTGTTCCTAAAACTTTAAGTTCCAAATTCTCCTCATCCCTCCCTCCCCACCCATTCCCTTTGGGACAGCAGGCAATTCAATATAGGCCATATCTGTGTAGTTTGGCCAATGACCTCCCTGATAGTTGTGTTGTATAAGACTAACTGGATTACCATCCCTCCTAACCTGCCCCTCATTGTTTCTCATCTGTCTTTTGATCCTGTCCCTCCCCAAGTGTTGACTTCAAATTGCTCCCTCCTCCCTTTGCCCACCCTTCTATCATCCCCCCCCCTTGCAATATCTCTTTCTCCCCCACTTCTTATACTGTAAGATAGGTTTTCATACCAAAATGAGTGTGCATTTCACTCCTTCGTTTAGTCAAATGTGATGAGGGTAAACTTCTTGTTTTTTTTTTTTTTTTCTAAGCTCTCCTCTTTTTCCCTCCACTAAGAAAAACTCCTACCTGCCTCTTAAATGACATATAGTTACCCCCTTCCCTTTCCCTCCCCCACATTTCTCTCTCACCATTTACCCTAGTTTCTTTTAAGGTATGGTCCCATCCTATTCAGTTCAATCTGTGCTCTCTATCTCTGTATGTGTGTGCATGTGTGTATGTGTGTGCATGCGTGTACATGTGTATGTGTGGTCCCACCAACTACCCAGATACTGAAAAGTTTTAAGAGTTACAAATATTGTCTTTCCATGTAGGAATGTAAACAGTTCACTCATGGTAAGTCCCTTAAGACTTCTCTTTGCTGTTTACTTTTTCATGCTTCTTCTCATTCTTGTGTTTGAAAGTCAAATTTTCTTTTCAGCTCTGGTTTTTTCATC
The DNA here is from genome assembly GCA_023548195.1 of Bettongia penicillata ogilbyi. Lineage (NCBI taxonomy): Eukaryota > Metazoa > Chordata > Mammalia > Diprotodontia > Potoroidae > Bettongia > Bettongia penicillata. Next base: position 4,723,908 of record JAJHZJ010000139.1, read on the forward strand.
AAAAATGATTGAAAGTCCTCTGTTTCATTGAAAGACCATATTTTCCCTTGAAGTATTATACTCAGTTTAGCTGGGTAGGTGATTCTTGGTTTGAGTCCTAGTTCCTTTGCCTTCTGGAATATCCTATTCCATGCCCTTCGATCCCTTAATGTAGAAGCTGCTAGATCTTGGGTTATCCTGATTGTATTTCCACAGTACTGGAATTGTTTCTTTCTAGCTGCTTGTAAGATTTTTTCCTTGAGCTGGGAGTTCTGGAATTTGGCCACAATGTTCCTAGGAGTTTCTCTTTTTGGATCTCTTTCAGGTGGTGATCGATGGATTTTTTCAATACTTATTTTGCCCTCTGGTCCTAGAATGTCAGGGCAGTTTTCCTTGATAATTTCATGGAAGATGATTTGTAGGCTCTTTTTTGGATCATGACTTTCAGGTAGTCCCATAATTTTTAAATTGTCTCTCCTGGATCTATTTTCCAGGTCAGTTGTTTTTCCCATGAGATATTTCACATTCTCTTCCATTTTTTCATTCTTTTGGTTTTGTTTGGTGATTTCTTGGTTTCTCATAAAGTCATTAGACTCCATCTGTTCCATTCTAATTTTGAGAGAGCTATTAAATTCAGTGAGCTTTTGAGCCTCTTTTTCCATTTGGCTCATTCTGCTTTTGAAAGCATTCTTCTCCTCATTGGCTTTTTGAACCTCCTTTGCCAATTGGGTGAGCCTATTTTTCAAGGTGTTAATTTCCTCAGCATTTTTTTGGGTCTCCTTTACCAAGGTATTGACCTGTTTTTCATACTTTTGTTGCATCTTTGTCATTTCTCTTCGCAGTTTTTCCTCCACCTGTCTAACTTGCTTTTCAAAATCCTTTTTGAGCTCTTCCAGGGCCTGAGCCCACCCACCACCCCCCTGGGGTGTCTGGGGTACTGAGGCCCCGCCCTCCATGTCTTTCCCTGATGGCAAGAATACGTCCTCATCTTTGTCAGATCCGAAGGTCGGGATCATTTGCATTTGTTGGAAAAAACTCTCTAAAGTCTTATTTTTCTTCCCTTTTCTAGGCATTTTCCCAGCCAGTTACTTGACTTCTGAGATTCCTTTCCACCCCCGCCTGGATCCGCCCAGCTAGTGCTTGGCCTCTGAGATTTAAATGGGCTTTCCTCCTGCTGGCTGTCAATCAGTGAGCTTTAGTTCAGGTGCTGGGGTGGGGCCAGGGCTGCCTCCAAGACTTATCCCTCGGGGGCTTTATGCAGAGACTTTCAGGAATGGAGCGGGTGGGGGCGGGGTGGGGGGCCTGCCTCCCAAATGCCGCTCCCTTGGGGGCTTTAAGCAGAAGCCTTCAGTAACAGAGTGGGGTGGGGGCAGGGCCATCTCCCAGGCTGAGCTCCGTCAGGTTTTATGCGGGAATCTTCCGTAATGAAGATCCTGCCTGCCGCTGGGGGATTCCTGAGTCCTGGGCCGCTGCCGCCCCAGCCGCCGCCCACACCTCTGCCTCCGCAGCTTCCTGCCCCCGTCCCCGCCGCCGCCGTTTCCTCCCGAGGGGGCCCGAGTCACGGAGACGCCCCGCTTCCCCTCTCCTTCAGCCCGGCCTCTCTCACTGACCTGCTTCTGTAGGCAGAGGGACTTTCCCGGCTGCTGGAGCTTCCGTCTCTGAAGCCTGCTCGGATCAGCTTCTCTGTGGCCTCAGCCAGGGCAGCGCTGGGGGTCGGGTTTACTTTCCGGGGCGCGCTGGACCCTGGGGACGGGTCTTCAGGGCTCCCTGGAACGGAAATCTCTTCCACTCTGCTTCTGCACACCTTGTATTCACCCAGAAGCTATTGGGGACTCTTTTTACATTAATTCTATGGGCTTTGGTTTCGGAGCTCGTAAACGTGTGTCCTTCTACTCCGCCATCTTGGCTCCGCCCCCCAGTACTTATCTTTCTATAGAAAGGTTCATTTATTAAATTCTCTAATACCTTTAAGAGAAATAGTGTTGAGCAACTTCACTGGGCACCTCTCCAAATATCTCTAAAAAACTGACTGTAAACAATTGCTAGATCAGAAGAACCCACAAAAACCAGAGTGAAACAAATTTCCAGCCAAAGACAACCTGGATGGACCATGGGAAAGATCTGATGCACCAGTTCATGCCAGCATAGACCAGGAGCAGGCCTTAAGAGACTGAATATTTGGCAATTGGGAAGTTTTCAGACTTCTTATCCCACAAACACCAAAGACTAGAGAAGGTTACTGGAATAGGTCTTTCAGACCTGGTTGAGAAAGGATTATAGACCAGGCCCAGCCCCACTGTGGTCCTAGGTTGGTGGCAGCAGCAGCAACACCAGCTGCTTCCAGAGCTCTCAGGCCACAGATTGTAAGGGGATAGAACAACTGGTGAGAAGGAGATTACAGGAATCTCATTACTGGCATTGTAGCATGACTCTGTTGCTTTGACCATACTTGGATCTGGGTCGCAGTTCCGGGTAGTCATCCTGCAGTGAGGAGAAGCACTTGCATAGCATGAGTTGTGGCATAAGTAAAAAGGGAAATTTCCTCACAGTTACAGAGCAGAAAATAGTGCTTTTGATTACTCACTGTTCAGAACAAAGTCCAGCAGATTTAGACCACATTGAATCTGACCCTCGAATTTCAGTTCTTACAAAGGGACATGATATTAAGAGAGGTGTGTAAGAACTGAAAATCTGACTCAGTTTCAATCTGGCTTATATCAGAAGGGCTCAGATTATATCTGGCCTGCTTGTTAATACAAGTGTCACTAATGCACAGATTCCAACATAGCCATAACTTTGACAACAAATTCAAAAATCTTAAACCAAAAGCCTCTAAGAAAAATATGAACTGGTCTCAGGCCATGGACGAGCTAAAAAAGGCTTTTGGAAAATCAAGCAGGGAGGGAGGGGAGCCAAGATGGCAGAATAGAAGAATAGACAGGTATAAACTCTCCCCCCATAGCTCATAAAACACCTGTAAAAAATGATTCCAAACAAATTCTAGAGCAGCAGAAATCACAAAATGACAGGGTGAAAGATATTTACAGTCCAAGACAGCCTGGAAGGCCAACAAGAGAGGTGTATCATAGCAGGTATGGAATGAAGTGCAGCCCAGCCTTGGCCACCAGTGCAGTGTGGCAGGTACAGGACTGGAGAAGGACTCAGGGGGTGGAATCGCCAGCCACTCTCAGATTGCTCAACCCACAGCTTCAAAGGTCAGTGAAAAAGCTCTGCCACCTGGGTGAGAAGGGAATGTGGTCTGGTCCCAGTAGCAGCAGCCACTGCAATGGCAGCTAATGCAGCAGCAGCCACTGCAGTGGCAGTCAATGCAGCAGCAGCATCCATTTTTGAAGCCCTCTGCCTAAAGATCTTGGGAAAATTGAGCCTTTGTTCTGCATTTCAGTCCTAAGTAGCAGTCTTGGGATGATGAAGAATGGTCTTGTGGTGGAGTTGGTGGAGGCTCAGGACAGGGAATTCTATTTACAGATCCTGGGCAGAAAAGCTTGCGATGGCTCCCAGACCAGAGTGCAGGCCAGGAGAGGAGTAAACTCCTCTCTCTTGATTGTGCCATCTTGGAGGAACTGAGAACTGACAGGTCTCCAGACTCTATCCTCCTCTTGACAAAGAACTCAAAGTCAACTAACTGGCTAGGAAAATGTCCAAAAAATGGAAAAAATAAGATTATAGAAAGTTTTATTTATTTGTTTGTTTTTGTTTTTGTTTTTGTTTTTTTTCTTTTTTTTGGTGAACAGGTATTTTCTTCTATCCTTTTAGATAAGGAAGAACACTGCACACCATTAGAGGAACATACAAAAGTCAAGGCTTCTGCATCCCAAACCCTGAAAATAAATATGTAATTTATTTACATATAGGACATGGAAGAACTCAAAAAGGATGTTGAAAATGAAATAAGAGAGGTGAAGGAAAAATTAGGAAGAGAAATGAGAGTGATTCAAGAAGAGTGATTCCACAGCTTGCTAAAGGAGATCCAAAAAACGCTGAGGAAAATAAAACCCTTAAAAATAGAGTAACTCAAATGGCAAAAGAGATCCAAAAAGCCTATGAGGAAAAGAATGCTTTAAAAAGCAAAGAATCCACTGATCACCTCCTAAAAGAGATCTGAAAAGAGAAACTCCAGGGAATATTGTAGTCAAATTCCAGAGTTCCCAGGTCAAAGAGAAAATATTGCAAGCAGCTAGAAAGAAACAACTCAATTATTGTGGAAATACAATCAGTATAAAATAAGATCTGGCAGCTTCTACATTAAGGGATTGAAGGGCTTGGAATATGATATTCCAGAAGTCAAAGGAACTAGGACTAAAACCAAGAATCACCTACCCAGCAAAACTGAGTATAATATTTCAAGGGAAAATGGTCATTCAATGAAATAGAGGATTGTGAAACATTCTTGATGAAAAGACAGGAGCTAAATGGAAAATTTGACTTTCAAACAAGAGTCACAAGAAGCATGAAAGGGTAAACAGGAAAGAGAAATCCTAAGGGACTTACTAAAGATGAACTGTTTACATTCCTAGGAGGAAGGATTGTATTTGTAACTCTTGAAACTTTTCTCAGTATAGACAGAGGGCACAGGTTGAGTTGAATAGGAAGGAATGATAGCTAAAAAATAAAATTTAGCGTTGAGAGAGGAATATATTGGGAGGAGAAAGGGAAGAATGGAAGGGGGCAAGCTATCATTCAAAAAAGAGGCAAGAAAAAGCTTTTTCAATGGAGTAGAAAAGGGGGAAGGTGAGATGGAAAAAGTGAAGTTCACCCTTCACATTTGACTTAAGGATGGAATAATATGATCACTCAATTTGGTATGAAAATCTATATTACACTGTAGAAAAGTAGAGGAGAGGAGGACAAGTGGGGTGATGGGGATGATAGAAGGGAGAACAAATGGGAAAAGGGAGAAATTAGAAGTGAACACTTTTGGGGAGGGACAAGGTCAAAAGAGAGAATAGAATAAATGGAGTACAGGATAGGATAGAAGGAAAAATAGTCTTACTCAACATGACTATTATGGAAGTCTTACAAAGCTACACATATATAACCTATACTGAATTGCTTCCGTCTCAGTGGGGATGAGAGGGGAGGGATGAAGCAAGAGAATTTGGAACTCAAAAGTTTTAGGAATGAATGTTGAGTATTGTTCTTGCATACAACTGGGCAAAAAGAAATACAATTAATGGCGTATAGAAATCTATCTTGCCCTACAAGAAAATAGAGAAGATGGGAATAAGCAAAGGGGGGGGTGTAATAAAAGAGAGGGCAGATTGGGGGAAAGGGTAATCAGAATGCATCGTGTTTTGAGATGGGGAAAGGGGAGGGATGGGGAGAAAATTTGTAACTTAAAATTTTGTGAAAATGGATGTTGAAAAGTAAAAATAAATAAATAAACATAACAAAAGAAAACAAGTAAGAGTAGAATGAAAATTGTAAGATAAATGAGAGTGCTTTAAGAAAATTACAAAACAGGAATAAACAGCTTGTTAAGGAAATTCTCAAAATACTGAAGAAAATAACACCTTAAAAATAGACTACTCCAAAGGGCAAAAGAGGTCCAAAAAGCCAATCAGGAGAAAATTGCCTCAAAAGGAAGAATTGACCAAATGGAAATGGAGGTCCAAAAGTTCACTGAAGAAAATTCTAAAAATTAGAATGGTGATAATTGGAGGTAATGACTCTATGAGAAATCAAGAAATTTTAAAACAAAATCAAAGGAATGAAAAAAAGACATGAAATATCTCTTTGAATACAGAAACAAATGATCTGGAAAATAGATCTGGAAAGATAATTTTTAAAGTATTGGACTACCAGAAAGAATTAGTAATAATAAGCCTAAACATCTTTCAAGAAATTATCAAGGAAAAGTGCCCTCGTATTCTAGAAGGAGATTGTAAAATAGAAATAGCAAGAATCTACTTGTCATCTCCTGAAAGAAAGGAATATTATAGCCAAATTCTAGAGTTCACAGGTCAAGGACAAAATGTTGTAAACAGCCAGAGAGAGGGAACTCAAATAATGTGGAAAGCAAATCAAGATAACACGAGATTTAGTATCTTTTATATTAAGTGATCAGACAGCTCGAAACACAATATTCCAAGTGTCTAAAAAGCTAGGATTAAAAGCAAGAATCATTTATCAAGCAAAAGTGAGGGTAATCAATGAGGGGGAAAATTTATATTCAATGATGTAGAATAATTTTATGCATTCTTGAGAAGTCAAAAGTAAATATAAAATTTGACTTTCAAGTATTAGTCTCAAGAGAAGCATGAAAAGGTAAACAGGAAAGCAAATTTAAGGGACTTATTAAAGTTGAACTGTTTTCCTTACTATAGCAAAAGATATTTGTAACTCATTAGCATTTTCCCCTTATTAGGGTAGTTGGAGGGAATATTTACATATACATACATATACACATGTAAGTATATACATACGTACACATATAAATACACTTATGTATATACATGTGTGTATATATATGCACATGTATATATGTGTATATGTTTACACAGGCACATATATATCTATACATTTGTGTGTGTGTGTGTGTGTGGCACAGGGTGAGTTGAATATGAAGGGGAAATATTTTTTAAAATGAAATTAAAAGGTGAGAGAAGAATGTATTCAGAGAAGAAGAAATGGATAGGTAGGATGGGGTAAATTATCTCACATGAAAGAGGCAAGCAAAAGCTTTTACAGTGGAGGAGAGGAGGAGAGAGGTGAGAGAGAATGAGTGAACCTTGCTCTCATTTGATTGAGCTTAAGGAGAGAATAACATACACACTCAAGTGGGTATGGAGATCCATCTTACTCTACAGGAAAGTGAAGGGGAAATGATAGAAAGGGTGGCAGATTGGCGAGGAGGTAGTCAGAAGGAAACACTTTTCTGGAGGGACAGGTTCAAACAAGAGAACAGAATAACTGGAGAGTGGGATAGGATGAAGGGAAATAATGTCTCTCACAACATGACTGCTATGAAAATGTTTTTTGCAACTACATATGTATAATTTATATCTAATTACTTGCCTTCTCAATGATGGTGGGAGATGAGAGAAGAAGGGAGAGAATTCAGAACTTAAAGTTTTCAAAAACAAATGTTAAAAATTGTTTTTTACATGCATCTCAGAAATAAGATGCACAGGTGATAGGGTAGAGAAATGAATCTTACCCTACAGGAAATAGAAGGGCAAGGGGATAAGAGAAAGCAGTGGGGGTGATAGAAAGGAGGGCAAATTGGAGAAGGGCTAATCAGAACTCATACTCTCATGGGATCAGGGAAGGGAGAGATGGGAAAATCTTGGAACTCAAAATATCGTGGAATTGAAGGTTGAAAATAAATAAATTGAAATGTGGAAACAAACCAATAAGAAAGCAAAAAAAAAAAAAAGATGAAAAATGGGCATTGTGTTCCGTTTTGAACTTTTTTTCAGGTATGATTGAATACCTTCTATTCAATTAGTTTTTGTCAGGTAATCTATAGTAGTGATCATGCATGCTTCCTTATAACTTGATCACTTTCTTTCCATTTTCTAGAAGTACTGTTTTTTGGGGGATGGAAATGGAAAGGCTAAAAGCATTAGATTTTCAATTTGGTGTTTTGGGGGCTTTTTGTTTTAGATTTTCTGTACCGAAGTAAGGTGCGCATTCTTTCTATTTTTCCATTGCACTCAGATTGTAATAAATGTCAGTATGATTTCTTGAAATATTGTATTTGCATTTTTTTTTCAAGTTTGGTTTTCAGAGAGTTTGGTAAATTAGTAGAGTTGGTACTCTACTAACCTACTCTGGTAATCATAGTTTTCAGGGACTCTGTTGATTCTTAAATTATCTCTCTTTAACGTATTTTCCAGTTTACTGTGTTTTTGATAGAATGTAAATGTGCACCTTCTTCCATTTTTTTATTAAAAATGCTGTAAAAATATTAAAAATATTTCTTGCTGGCAATGGAGTTATGCTTGCTCCCTTCTACTTTTCACAGCATCTGCTATTTGTTTAGGTTTCCAATCTTCTTTTCTATACCATTTAATATTCTTTCATTTTTCCCTTCAATTTCACTATTAAATCCATTTTATCTCATTTTTTAAAATTTCTTGAATTTACTTTTGTAGTTTTTGTACCAGTGAACTTTCCCCCCCTTTAAGTCTTTAATTATTATTGCTATAGTTGCATATCTTTTGACTCACAATATTTCTTTAGGGTCCAATATGTCCATTTATTTATCCTTTTGAGCATTGGATCCTGATTTCCTTCTCTGTGACAGACTCAGGCTTCACCCATCCCTGCACTCTTCAATAAGGAAGTTTAACTCTACTTGCTCCTATATTCAGTTGTCTAGGATTTTATCTCTAGCTTCTTCCCATTCCAGTTTAGTGGAAATGTCAGTATAGTCAGGTTTAAAGTAATGCCCAATCAGAGCTATAATCTTCTGCTTCCCCAGCTTCAATAAGGAGAATGGAAAACTGTTCTCCAGTTTTTCGTCCTCTGAAGAACTACCATCATTGGACTTACGCTGTGGTCTTCTAACACATAGCCATCCATACTTGTGGTACTTTTGTGGTCTTTTGGAAAGATTTTGCAATTTCATGATGACTTTGCTGGTAGAGCTCCTCTTTCAATGCTTACCTCTTCTTTATGTGTTATTTGGCAATGCTGTACTTGACAAAAGTGCTGTGGTATATTCCCTTTGGATTTATTAATAATTATTTGATCTATAGCTCTTTTAAGTCATTATTGGAATATATGTAAGAGATCTGAACTTCTCTAGAATGTTTCCCATCACTTTTTTTTTTAACTACACGTCTTCTACTGATGGCAGGCATTTAAAAGAAATGAAAATACCAAAGATGTTCAAAGATTGTTGTTTTTAAGTCATGTTTGATTCTTCATGATGCCACTTGTTTTTGTTTGTTTGTTTGTTTTTTATTTTTGGCAAAAATAATCAAGTGGTTTGCCATTTTGTTTTCCAGCACATTTGTTCAGATGAGGAAACTGAAAACATGATTAAGTGACTTATGCAAAGTAGCACAAGTAGTAAATGTCTGAGGACAGATTTGAGTTCAGGTCTTTCCGACTCCAAGCCCAACACTCTATCCACTATGCCACTTAGCTGCCCCAAAAAGATGTCTAAAGATAAGAGATAGATAAATTTCCAAACTTTTAAAAAATGAAAAAATTAAGGCTCCATAAATCACCGACCAGAAATGTTGATTGCAGTAACAAAAAGAAAACTAGAATAAATTAACAGGTAGCCTATTAGTCCTTAGAAATTTTATTTTGTTTTTCTATGAATGTAAAACATTGCTTCACCAGTCACTCATAATTAACCAAACTCATTTCTTTTTTGATGTAGATATGAGACTGAAAATTAAAGAAATTTATTCGGATGGTGTGTCTTGACTTCAGGAAGTCATTCATCATAGATTATTCTGGAATTTTTCTAATAGGGGGAGAAGAAACAATCATAGTACAGTAAGAATCTTAATGTTCTTATAATTCACAAAGTGAGATAAAAAAGAGAAACACACATATTGGGGATAGTTTGTTTTGTTTTGATGGCCAGAAGAGAAAAATAGAGGGACAATGAAATAAAGTGGGAAAAAATAGGCAAAAACAGGAACATATAGAAACATAAGGAAGGAAAAAATAACAGCTCTGGACTATGTAGTTTTGAATTCAGTTCACTCAATAACATATGTGCCACACAAAATTGCTTCTCTGCTCACTGATTTATTGTTTGTCCTCACCACTCTTCATCTAGGGAAACCCTCTTCTTTTCTCTACTTACATGTTATATTAGCAAGCTCTTTAAAATTCCAATTATCCTTTAAAAAGTGTTACCTCTTAACATAAATACCTCTTCTCTTTAAAGCAGAGTACTGCAGAACTTATCAAAGGGCGATCTCTGGGATACAAAGACCAATCCAGATACTTATTCACTCACCTTGATGATGAATTTTCCTATCAGAATGAAGTGTTCAGAAACACAACTCAGGCTAATTCCTTAAAGTTTAATTATTTAAAGTGATTTTTTTAAAAACAGGGGTGGGAGGGAAAGATAAAAAAAAGTGAATCACCTGCAGACAATCTCACCCCTATTCCCTTTTCTTTCTTTTCTTTTCTGTCTGAAATCAGTGATGGCAACAGAGAACAACTGATCCTTTTGAGAAACTATACCTCTCAAGTTTCCTAGATTTCAATGATGGGAAAGAGCTATCACAGAAAATTTTAGCCAACTAAGTCAATTCTCTCTCCTACTAATCAGCGATCACTTAGTAGAGGTTCATTCTCTGGGCTACTCCTTTTCTCTCTCTCTCTCTCTCTCTCTCTCTCTCTCTCTCTCTCTCTCTCTCTCTCTCTCTCTCTCTCTCTCTCTCTCTCTTTCTCTGTCTCTCTCATGTGTGACTCACTTTCACTGTCAAATGAATGCTCCTATTAATATAATAATCCCAGTCTTCAAATGTTTATATGATTTCTCATTTATTTCTTTTGTAATCTTTAATCACAAAATGTATTCTAGGCAAAAATAAGTTGAGATAGCATAATCCCCTAAAACTCTAAAGTATTCAATAAATTCTAATCTATAACTTGGTGTCCTTGAAACCGATTTTCTATTCATTTAAAATTTTCAAATGTTTTAATAAATAAAATATTTCCGGCTTTTAAAATATTGTAAGTATAGGAGGCATCATTCAATATCATTCACAAGACAATTAAAGACTTTATACTTATTATTACATAACAGTCTAATTTTTCATCCAAAACTGTTCTCTCTCTCCATCACACACAGAGAGACATATGTAACTACATGTGTACAATAACAGTTCATGTTAAAACAAAGCAAGCCTTTTATCTATGAGAACAATATCTCATACCCTAATAGCCTTTCCTTTTATACAAAAAAAAAATGCCATTTTCATAATTCAATGCTTTACATCGGATGGACTTCCAAGGGAAAGTGTGTTTTGTATGCTGGCCTTTTTATGACTTTATACAACAGGATGTGTATTAAGTGGATATACACTATTGAAGGATCATGATCTACAATCTCAGCAGGGTTTTCACCTGCATCATTAACCCTAAAACCTAAAATAAGTAATCACCCCTAAGGGGATTCAACCTCCCAGTCCCAGTGAGAGTGTGTGATGTAAGCTCACAGTGTGAGTATTGCAATACTACATTACAATAGTAGTATCAGAGTGCCATAATTATGATGATTAACAATATTGATAATGGCAACTACTAATAATACTTCAAATAAACATAGTGCTTCACTGTCCTGCGCTTGACTAAGGCTGTATTTACTATATTATAATCAGGTTAGGGTACTGTATTTTAACAACCTGACAAAATTATTTGAAACAAGTATATGAAGTGTATGGGCAATATACTCCATAATCTTGATTTTAGCTCATATGAGGAAAATTAATAAATATTTACCCTATAGAAGAGGGAAAAATGAGTTTTATTCAAATATTTATTGGATAAATGATTAAGAAGATAAATGTGTCCCATGCTATTTCACTAGGCAGAATTAAAATTGAAGAGTGGAAGTTGGAAGGAAGTAGATTTCTGCTTAACATAATGAATTTTTATTTTTTAATGATTCACTTCAAAATTTCAATGGACCTGTATTCTAACTGATTTAAATGAGCACTCTAATAATATGGATTACAAATCTATTCATATTTCCTTTTTCTGTGCAATTCACGTACATGCCATTCCCGTAAATTCTGAACAAGAGATTAATTCATCATCCTTCATTATTTCATTTAAACCTTTTGACATTATTTGAAAATGAGTAATAGAGTATGGAGGCTGTCCACTGGTTATCCAACAACGGG